>JAOBRD020857450.1:0-13007 GCA_027575215.2 Hydrozoanthus sils | reverse complement strand
TATCTATCTCAATGCCTAGTAGCTTTAGTGAAGGAGAGGTTTTTACTTCATAATTGTCGATCTTAATGTTTTTCATTAGTTGGGTTTTGTCCCCTAGGGTCATGGTTTGGTATTTAGTAAGATTGCCTTTGAAAAAATTGTTAGAATACCATGAACAGGTCAATTCCGCACAAGAATTTAGATCATCGTGAACTTCGTTAAGAGTATTCCCGACAGCGTAAAAATGATGATCGTCAGCGTACATACTGACGTTAAGTCTAGCCTCGTAAGTGGTCTTAAACAAAGAAACCTTGGTCTCAAACTTTCAATCAAATAACAATTGACTCCTTAATGACAATGACTGAAATCCTCCCATAGGGAAGTTTACTGTAATATCGTACCCAGGCCATTACTTTGGCGACGGGGTTACTGAAGACAACGAGTAGCTGAGTAACCACGCCGCCGACTAATCGAAATTTGTGCCTGGGAACGAGGCTAATTTAGTTCATTGTAGTTGCTCAAGAGGTTGATTATCGACTTACCGCTCGGTTCCCCCAAGAGAACCCGGGACCTTTCTTAAAATCAGTCTTGAAAAATGTGTGAGAAAAGTGTTGTGCAAAGTACGGGAAGAGCATACTTGATCGGATGGGTGAAGGAATGAACTTTCTCCTCTTGAACAGTTTCTCTGAGACCACTTTGATCTCTGGCAGTTCCTTTTTTCCTGGTTGGACAAAATGACAAAATAAAGACGTTGTTAAGTAAAGTTACTTTTTTATATTCGGAGAGAACATCGAACTCTTGCTTCTACACGCCAACAGGTTTATAACATGATTGATGTATCTAATATTTAGTGCCAACTTTCCTACACATGTACGTCATTACCCCACTCCACCCAAAGAATCTGTATATATTAAATATTCATACAGCAGAATACTGGTAGTTCAAACACAGATACCTAACCGCATGTTTAAAAACAATCGAATTTTTCAGTATTTGATCACAAATACAGAGTCAGTAAACTTAAATTCGGCTTAACTTTTTCAGCCCTGGACAGTCTATCAACATCTCACTTCTCCTTACATAACTCAAACAAAGTAATACAATTGGTAATGAGAAATTGGGAGTTGATCAAGTCAAGTATGCTTTGGAGGATGAAAAGTAAAAATCTCCCAAACTGTTTATATAGAAAGTATGGGGCTCAGTTGGGAGAATTTACCAACACAACATTTGTCGTGCTTGGGGCTTAAAGGGTTAACTGAACCCCCGCTAAGTTGAACTGTCTTTTGTCTTCCGAGTTTGATATAAAGGGGTTGAACTGTGTTTACAACCAAATAACCCGAGTCATTAAACCCTCCCTGACGTAGCAATTTAAAATTGGATGCAATTTCTGACCTGATTCGTGAGTCATATCGAAGCGAATCAATGAATGATGTTGCTTGGCGAGCTAAAAGCTGTTTGGAAAGCACAGCTGAGAAATGTGGCAATGAAAGTGATCCTAAGGAGCTAGTCTGGGGACGAAACTAGCCAAATGTGGGTCCTCTAGTGTATAATTAAAGCGTTAACCAAATATGGTACGTCTCACTCACCGGAAACGCCCATTGGCGTTGGACAATTTTTAGGCACCGGTGGAAGGATGCGAGCGTAGTAAGAGCTGTTGAAATGTGACTCGGTAGTGATGTACTCGTAGCCGGATGTCCAACGAACTGGTGAGTCGACCTTCCGTTCACGATCTACAGCATTGATGATGATGATGATGATGATGATGATAATAATAATAATAACAATAATAATGATAATGATAATGATAATGATAATGCTGATGATGACGATAATGATGATAAAGATGATGTTGATGATGATGATGATGACGATGATGATGATGAAGATGATGATAATGCTGATGATAATGATAATGATGATGATGGTGATGGTGATGAAGGTGATGGTGATGAAGGTGATGATGATGATGATGGTGATGGTATAGATAATGAAGATGATGATAATAATTATGATGATGATAATGATGATGATGGAGATGATGACAATTTCAATGAAAATGCTAACGACAATGATAACGATAATGATATTAAAAATGCTGTACTGAAGTTTCTACTTCTATCTTTGGATCCCAAAACATACCTAGCACTGTCACCTGCATGAGCTTCTGCCTCACAAAAACCAGGCTATTGATAATTGACCAAAACCATCCAAAGTTAACAAGGAGATAATGTTCCGTTTCAGGAGTTGGCTTAAAAAACTTTGTAATCCGTGTCCATAGAAAAGCTGTGTGTGAACGAAATGAAAACATATGTTAGACATTCATAACTCATACTTATCAAACACTACAGTGTGAGCCTTTAATTGTTCGGGTTACAAACTGTTCTAGTATTTAATTGTCGTTGGCGCGTGGCCAGTGACTAGGGTAGTAATCGACTCCGCGAGAAGATTGGGTGAAAACCGTGTCTACGGATTCTCATGTAAATTTTTTTGGCCAATCAGAGTGCACGTACTATTTGAATGATTTTATAAAATTCTCTAATATTCTTATCATTGTTATAAATCTCTAATACTATAAAACGATCATTAATTACTCACGTGTTTCGCAGAATTTTCCGTAATAATCCAGATTGGCGCAGTCGCAGACGAACTCTCCAGTTTCTCCTTTGGTCATACATATTCCGCCATTTTGGCAGGGGAACGAACAGCAAGGGTTTTCTAAAGCAAAACAGAAATTCAGCAAGTATAAAGTGCATATAAAGTGAAAAATGTATAACCTCAGTACTGTAGATAGACTTTGCTAAATCAGGAATAGCGGTGAAAAAATTTTGTCAAAATCTTTTATGGTTCTCGAAATATTTTAAAACACTCAATTTTCTCAACTGATGACGTCACTAGTTGTTCAGAGAAGCTTGCATCATGTTTTTGCCAATCATAACCTTTGAATGAGTTAAACCAAACTTGGATTTAAGACCTATCTACCTCGGATACACCATCAGTCTTAGTTTGGCTCAAATTCAATTCTTAGATTGTTCTTATTTCCTGATCATTAGTTAATAAAAAGAGCGGTTAGAAATGTTGCTATGAGCGACATGCACATCTCAAGTGTCACTTCAAAATTTTAGCCTTGTAACTGTTTTCAACTACCTTCACTTGTGGAAAATCTCTGCCTGGTTGTTCTTATAAAGCTAGTTTTTATAAAAGTATCGTTTAGCGATTACCTTTTCCGTCGGCTTGTGACACCCAGAAAACCGACACCACCAACACAAACTTGATAAGCATCGTTTCCTTAATATAGCAAAATAATAAGTATTTAAAAAGTTTATTATATTAAAGATTGTAAGACTTTCCTTTGCGAAGAAATTACTGTTTGAATTCTGGCTAAACCCACGGTTATAGTTAACCAGCCTTCAGTTGAACAACCCAGCCCTGGAGGTTTTGTGTCTTTCAATGGTGGTGAATCATATGATGGTTGAAATTGGTGAATCAGATCAACTCCTTTAGGCTAATCAGTGTACAACTATACTATGTTAAAGAACCCTTTGGTCATCAAAGGCCAAAGCATGTACTGATATCGCTACCGTTTGTCCATACCGAGCATTGCATGAAGGTAAAGAGGCCATAAAATACTGACTTATCAATTGTTTATTAACTATTACCAATCGCACTCACTGAAATTCTTGCTATCAGTCATTATCAATTGCTGATAATAATTTTAATCACTTAAATAATTGTTATCAACTATTCTATCAACTATCAATTTTATCATGTAGTAACGTCAGGTAAAATAACGCCATTTGTGTTCAACACGCTCCGTTTAAACAGACTTTGCTGACTTTTGAAGTCCGTAACTCTAAAAGAAGATCGGTGCCGGATGTTGTTGACCGATTTGTTTGAGCTAATCAAATTGCAGGAAGTTTGGTCAAAAATCAAAACGATGTCTGATGAATTTTAATACCCTCTAGACATTACAAATACGGAAGAATTTGAGAGTAAAACTGACCCTACAAAATTCTATTAGAGATATCTATTGAAAAACAAAGCAGTGCCGGGAAAACTTTCAGCAAATGCAGAAATTGGAGACACGCACTGTAATTCGCGCCATTAACAAAACAACGCCACAAACAGTGGGAAATTTTTTAAACAAAATATATTTAGAACAAAAGATACATGTGTGAACAGAACAAAGATGTGTCACCAAAAGCTTCACACATGACTTGTTTGTAGTGTTTTATTATCAACAAATCCAAGTAATTCTTCCACCGTTGAGTTAACACAATATGTCTTCTGATTGCATGTCTAGTGAAGCGCTCGCGGGGTAATCCGTTTCAGGCGAGTACAAACTGTTTTCTTGCACTGGCGGTAATGCCTGATACGCTGGCGAAACCAATTTCGCTCTTTCTTAACAAACATTCTATTTATTTGTGTGAAGTAGCTTTAATTTTGTCTCTACAAAAGAAACATTTCATGCGCCAAATTCCGTATCTTTATTCATGATCAGTCTAGTCTACGTTTTGTTGACATTTTGATAGAATTTATAAATACCTCGAAACACTTTATAATTACAGGAGAAGAACAACAGAAGCAAGAATGTTATTTCTATTACCTTAAATTGATTCTATTCTGTATTTGGTGTTTCGCAGGGTCCCGTTGCACGCATTCAATACTGAACTACATTGTCGGCTTTAACCAGGGTATCATTGATATCACGAACTTCGCTTGTTTTAAAATTTCTATAGGAATTTCTGCGCAAATAACAAGTTATCAAGTGATTTAGTGGCAAGAGCACTAAAGCGCAGCGTTAGTATTTTGTAAACTGAGATAGCATTTCTCAGTTGTTATAACCTTGTCGCGAGCACGTCCAGACAAACTTCACAGGAAATCAGTGAAAAGTTATTGTCAAACTCATTTCAGGAACGACTTGTTTTTGCGTTGAGACTGAATGTTTTAGTTTTTACTTTGGTTAATTTTCAGCCTCAAATGTTCAAATATTCTTTAATATAATTTTTATAGTATTGAGTGTGCAGTTCTTAAATTAATTCGTACAAACAATTCGTTCTTACATTAATTCGTCCTAATTGAACCGGAAGCACAAAAACTCCTACTTGATTGGCCGCTTTCAAGACCTGCACAAAGAAACATGATTATAACAAAAAAGAGTTTAAAGTCCCTATCAAGCTTAGTTTTTTACTTTTTAGGTTAAAACTGTTGTCATCTAAGAACTCAAAATTTGAATAAGAAAAAAAATTTCCACGCCTAAAGTAGGCTTTTTAACCAAAACAAGATTGGAATGTAAATTTTGACCGAGCAGACCGGGGACTGGTAACCTGTGCCTGACGTGGCAGAAGTGAGTTGTGTGGATTTTGTTTAAAATTTTCATTGCTATTAAAAAAGATAAGAAAATTTTACTTCAAACAATTTCAAGGGAATAATTAATTAAAGTTATAACATTGTGACTATTGCAGCCAGAATCCAATGTTTTGCATTGAGATAAAAAAGATTGTCTCTGCCTCATGCCTCCTGCTACGTCAGCATTGCACGCTTCAAGCCTAAAAAATGTAACAGGAACAGCGAGAAACTGTTTTGGTTGCAATAATTACTACTATTAAAGGGTTCTACTTTTTATCTGCAAATTAAAAGATTAAGCTTTAAGCATTAAGCTTCACATGGACTCTAAAACACAACCTTGTACATACACAACCGCTGATTAAAGGCGATTTCGCATTGATGGGTGTTAGCTGAATGAGAATATCATTATTTTCATATAATCTTGTGTACACTTTTTAAAGTAAAAGTTCGTTGCGTTTCCTCAGCCCCAATAAGCAAATAAAATGTTCTTAAACTTTGAGCACTTTTCAGCTTCAAGCTCTTACAAAAAAGGTTCTTATAAAAAAGTATATTTATGTTGTTACATCTACGCTTACTAACTAGTTTTGCTCGAGAGAGAAATTTATCTTAACCAAAGAGGACTGTTAAGTTTTGTAGAATTGATTCACATAATTATCAAATGCGGCACACCATTCTAGCTCTTTGCAACCATATAAAAGAGGTTGTTTATCGAACATGTTTGTTAAACTCTAAACCCATTTGAGGAACTCTCTCTAGAAACATACCTTCTCAATTATTATGTAAACGTCTGATGTTTCTACAAGAATCCTGCCAGACTCCACACACTCAACGCGCTACCAGAAACTAGTAAAATGGTGTTCGTCGGTTTGTTAGATAAGGTCGGTGAAGGAAGTTGTTGACTGAAGTCTCAGCCAATCAATCTGCGCAGAAAGTTTGGTAAGTCAAAACAATGTCTGATGAATTTTATTATCCTCTATAAATTACAACTATGGAAGAAGTTGAGAATGCAAATGACCCAAGGAAAATTCTACGAGAGATATCTACTGAAAACTGTAATCAGGAAAACACGGCAGTGCCAGGAAAACTTTCAGCAAATGGAGAAGTTGGAGAAAATTCGCGCCGTTAGCAAAACAACGCGTGCGCACACGTACAGTCAAGACCAAATTTAAACAATTTGTTGACCTCACTTATTTACCGAGTGCACGAGTTGGTTTAACATTTTCGTTTATGTTTTCGTATGAAATAAATGCTTTTTATCGACAAAACAAAAAAAGTGATTAGCTAGTTGTGAAAAACTTTAATAACCACGCTCCTTCGGTCTATACAATGAAAGACCTCAAAATTTCCCCCGAACAGACCAAAAGATGTTTATCCATGAAATGGTTCATAACAAAATAAATGTTAAACAAAACATAGTTCTGTAAATCAGAATAAAGATGCGTCGCCAAGAGCTTCACAAATGACTTGTTTGTAGTGTTTTACTATCGATGATAGTCCAAGCTATTCTTCCTCCATTATGAAATTAACACAATATGCCTTCCTTTGGCTTTGCATCGGTCTTGCAGCGCTCTGCATGGGGCCATCCATATAGGCGAGTACTGAAGCTGTCTTGTAGTGCTCTTGCTGTAATGCCTGACTCTAGATAGCGAAACCAATTTAGCTCTTTCTTAACTAGAATTCTATTTATTTGTGTGAAGTAGCTTTTTGTCTTTGCACTTGTGGAAGATCGTAAATGAGTTGCCGCTAAACGTGTTTGAACTATTATAAAAAGAATCGTTTGTTACAGAACCCACGTCTTATCTTTATTCATATACAGTTGTCTATGTTTTGTCGACACGTTGAAAGAAACACTGAACACCTCGAAACACTTTATAGGAGAAGAACAACAGAAGCAAGAATGTCTTTCCAGCTACATTAATTCTATTCTGTATTTGGTGCTTCACATATAAACCGCACTAAAACTGAATCCCGTTGAATTCAACAACTACATTATCGGCTAAAACCGAAGGTTTCTTAAACCTCGTTTGTTTGAAAGTTTCTGAATTGGAAGTCTATGCAAACAACAAGACATCAAGTGGCTATCAAGTCAAACGTTATTGTTTTCTAAAACAGTATTGCTCAGTTGTTAAAGAAACTACACTTCAAAATTAAAACGTATTTGGAAATATCTTCGAAAAAACTTGGTCGACAACTGCATGGACAAGAACGACAACTCGCTCTGATAATTGAACCGTGTCACCAGCATGTTCAGATCTCACCGGAAATGTGAAGACTTGTTGAATATGTTAAATTGTTACTTTCACGCCTTCTTACTAGTTTTGTTGGAGAAAGTAAAGTTTCCAAGAACTAACCAAAGTGGATTGCTAAGTTTTGACAAAAAAGTTCGCCAGATTATCGTATGCAAATTTAGGTGACCACCTTTGTAGCTCTTTGCAACCCTATATATAAGAAGAGTTATTTATCCAACATGTTTGTTAAACTCTAAAGATATTTGAGGAACCCTTAAGGGTTATTTAGCAACATACCTTTACAAGTGAAAATTGTCTAATGCTTCTACGAAATTTTCCCCTTAATCCAAACTGTTCACAGCATGCTAGCAAACAGTAAATAGATCTCATGACTCATATATTTGATATGGTTCATAACGCCCGTTAGCGCTGTAAAACGAGGAACAGAAAAGCGCTAGCGGCAAATTGGAAAACGTGGAATAGCGGGAACAGCAGAAAAGTGGTAAAAAGCGGAAAAGGCGGCATTAACCGGAAAATGAACAAAACAAGAAGGCAAAAGAGCACTTATGTCTTAAGTCCAGCCTCCGGAACTGTACTAAAACAGTCTAATAACATAATATTGGTACTTAAGCATCTACAAACTTCTAAGGAAACCAGCCAGATTTTGATCAGTTCTAGTTAAACCAAAATGTGAGTTTCTTAACTAATTACACTAAGCGTTTTACTTCGTTTGTATAAGGAGAACTGTTAAAACGTAAAGGATTACTTTAAACGATATAACTAACTTACGTGTCTACGCCAAGGACACTCTTGCGAGAAAACCTTATTTTTAGACTACCCTCTTATGCATTGTTTTCCAATCAAAACAGAACACTATCCATTCATCATGGCTGATGTTGTTACCTAACATGTGTGCTACAATTGAAGAAAGGAAAAAGTGAAAAAAAAAAGGTAATGTAAACAAAAAATAGTTTTAAAAAAATTGTTGTACTGTTTTAAGCTAGTTCAAAAAACGAAATAAACTGAACGAAAACGAAAAGAAACGTTTTCGGAGCGCAACTTCTTCTTCAGCAAATTACAGTGTTCATATTTCGGTAATTCTAAGTGTATAATAGAATATTAATAGATTTCTGGGCAAACTAGTGTATACTTAACAATAGAATATCAATGCATATAATACTCTGGGGAATGACATAAAGATAAGGTGTTAAGAAATGATAGTTTAAAACTTGGATATATAGTTGAAGAAATTATTGATTCACAACTTGAAAGCTCAGTAAAATAAGGTGTTAACATGAAAGTGCAAATTAATGCACCGATAAAGAAAACTAGCATACGAACTGGTATGTTCCAAACAATGAAATTATAAAATTACAATGCGTTGTACTCTGGGGAATGCATAAAGATGTCGGCGACACTGATTATTAAAAATAGAATAGATGAAAGAAAAAGAGAAAAAAGGTTTTTATTTGGAGTGGCATAGACATGTTCTCGTTAAGCCACTCGATAGCTTGTTATTTGCGCACACTTCCAATTCAGAAACTTTCAAACAAACGAGGTTTAATAAGAAATCTCGGTTTTAGCCGATAATGTAGTTGCGGAATGCAACTGGACAGGTTTTAGTGTATTTATAAGTGAAACACCGAATACAGAATAGAATCAAGAGGGCAGAAACAACATTCTTGCTTCTGTTGTTCCGCTCCTACTCATAAAGTGTTTGAGGAGTTCGCAGTTTTTTTCAACATATCAACAAAACTTAGTCATTTATGAATAAAGATGACTCAAGGTGTGGATTCTGTAACACAACGATCTCGAAACGATTCTTTTTTATACTATTTCACTGAACATGTTTAGTGGCGACCTTCTTGCCATCTCCCACAAGTGCAGAGACAAAAAGCTACTTCACATAAATAAATAGAATACTAGTAAAGAAAGAGCTAAATTGGTTTTGCTAGCGCAACAAAACAATTTGTACTCTTACCTATCACGTTTCAAAAACGGATGGTCCCACGAGCGCTCAGAGCGCTGCAAGACCAATGATGAGAATATCTAGAACTGTAGAGGTAAACATGTGTCTAAATATTCTTTAAAACTAAACGTTTTCGATCATTGCGATTATCTTCGGAGTTATCAGGCAGAATTAATGATCTACAACTGTATTATCTCCAGTAAAAAGTAAACCAACTTTAATCAACATTTGTGATTTTGTGGGAAACTTTTAAGTGAACAGAGCCACATTTCCCGACAGAACATTGTCAGAGGAGCTATTCAGTATACCCATTATGCGAAGAGAACGAAAAGTTGCAGCCTATTAAAACGATTTGAAATCCTGCCAAAGAACAAGGGTATAGACAGAACAAACAGACGAACAAATTAAACTTGTATAGACTTAGTATACACTTAACCAAACTCACTTATCCTAAACATTATCTTAGCCTGAACCATTACTCACAAAAGGCTGAGCAAAAGTTAATGACCTAACGACTATCACCAACCCAACAAAACAAAGTCTTTTTATGTCCCACCATGATTCACATTAGGCGGTTATATATCCCACAAGATTCACACTGTACCAGTTGTTAAGCCCTCCGTCGTTATAACTTGACGTGACGTCAAAAACAATCTGTGCCGGTAGACTGGTGTTTCACGGAAGCATGATTTCGTAGTAGAACGTGTTGGCGTAGATATCGAAGTGCGTGTTGACAACAGAAACTTTTCCAAGCTTTTCATTACCATTTTGGTAAGTGACGAAATTGAGATAGGCGTGACTTCGAGCGCCATTCCAGAAGTTAAGGAACACAGATATTAAGATGGCCTTGGTGTTCTGCGGTAAATGAATTGGCAAGTTTTGTATGTAGGTTGGAGTAGAACTGTGAAGGCGCAGTTTTTGCAGCTGACTTAGGCTCTCATCTTCTCGAACAAATGCCCATCTTTTCCTCCTGTAGGTGTTCTGTGCCTTCCTTTGTGCTTCCAGCTCTTTGTTGTTTTGTTCAAGTCTTGTTTCTGCCGTGTTCAATTTTGTCACTAACGTGTTCACCTGATTTTGAAGATCTGTCATAATTTTTGGTGTCAACCAGCGGTTTTTGCACAAACTTCCGCCGAACCCTAAAGGGCAGTCACACTTAACTCCATCTAAAGTCTCCAAACAGAGTCCGTTGTTATGGCAAGAACATTTCTTTTCGCACGTCTTTCCAAAATAACCGGACTCGCAATAGCAAGAAAAACACTTGAATCCATCTTGGCAGATATCTCTGTTCTTGCAAGGATTTTTAAATCCTATGCAGTCATCTGTATCTTCATTGAAGTGATGGGCGATGTTTAGGCAGTCTTCGTAGGCAGATATACCAAGGCTTTGGAATCTGTTGCTGTAAATTCCCGGCAGAAAGGACAGGTTGATACCGTTTCGTTGAAAAATAGAGGCATAGTTCACTGCATTACTGGGGGAAATGCCAGCATCTTGCAAGTGCTTTACAAGATCTTCATTGACAGAACATACGCGTGGCTCCGCAGCTTGCGAGCGCAAAAATGACACGGAACTGAACAACGAGCAATATTGAGTGGGGAGATAAAAACGCGAAATAAAAAGACGTATGTTCCAATAACCCAAAGATGATCCAAGTCGCTAAACCATTTCGTTTATAAAATGTCCGCTATTTTAAACTGATCTAGTATAAAGACAATAGGCAACGAATAACTTGTTTTAAAATAAAGGGTCGATGAATCAATCGGACGATCGGACGTGTGTGCTCAATTGAAAAGATTAGAAGGTCTAAACTAACATAATCAAAGTGGTTGATTGAGCAAATCCTCCCATTTTGTGTCTAAAGTTTATCTAGCTGCTTGGGGCTTTTTCCCTGCTTTATAATCCACCATTTTTCTCTGTCAAATCCACCTCAGCCAAGCTTTGGATATTGATACATTAATACCCAGCCGCGTAGAATCCCCCCCCCCGGGGGGGGGTACTCCATATATTGGGGTGGTAGGCATGACCGTCGTATTTTTTAGGGGTTAAAATTGCCTGTCGGGTAATTTTTAGGGGTTGTTAAAAGAAATCCTGTGTTAAATCAAGAGCCTGGTATTTTTAGGGTTACAAAACGCCAAGCTATTAGAATGCTTGCAGTCCCTTGTTTTAGCAAGCATGTTTACTGAACAAGAAAATAAGATCAAACTTATTTGATAAACGTCCTACAACGAGCGGGTCTTTATCTACTGCTTCTCATGTTCAAAGTAACAATTGGTATTTTTTAGAGTAATATTAAAAGTGAGAGATATTTTTTAGGGTAGAAAATTTTTGTCCCTTGTTATTTTTTTCCCGACGGTCACCCTACCCTTTTAACCCGAAGTACCCCTCCCCCCTCTACCAATCCCACGGGCGTAGAATTTAAAACTCGATCTGTGATTTTTAAGTCAAAATGGTGTATTCGAGAACTTTTGAAAGGATTCCGTCGTCCTCCATTTCAAAAATGCCGACGACACCGCTACAGCTGTAAATTAAATAAGTTCAGCTTCTTTTGCAAGTACAGCAGCCTCCACTTCCAGCGTTCTCGACACTGAACGGTCAGTTCAGTGTTCTTTACAATGTGTAACACGAGGTTATTAGGCCTGTCGATTGTCAGAGCCTTTCCACGTGTAAGAGTGCACTGATGCGTGTCGTTGCACGCTCACAAAGGTGACTGAAACACGTCACTCTATATAACATTTAATCTATCAGAAAAACCTTAAATTTTATTTCCCTAAACGCTTTAGAAGAGCTCCAAAATTGTAATATATAACAAAGCTAACACTTCTTTAGGTATTTTGTATAAATTTTTGGATATAAAAGAAGTGTGTGAAAATAAGATTTTTCGGGGAAGTTTTATAAAGGGCGGCCTGAGCCGGGATGCTGGCCAACTAATATTTTTAATTAATATTTACCTGAAGTTAACGGAATCGAACAAACTTTACTAACTGTGGCTATTTCGTAGTTATCACCAATATCATCATTATTATCATTCTTTTTCTTCTTATTGTTGTTATTGTTTTTGATATCATTTTTCTTTAATCTTTACCATTTTTTCTTCTACTTCTTATCATTATTGTCGTTATCATTATCATCACCATCATTATCATAATTATGCTCATATTATGCATAAATTTCGAAAATATTGTCATTGGTCGTGCTATGACAAAACTTGCCAAGCACAGTTCTTGGAATTACAAAGCGCGATTCCAGGAAGTAAGCCGCTTGGAAGCAGGTGCGGCTTTAACAAACTAAAACTGCTTCCACTTTCAAGTAAAAGCTTCGTTTGTACCTCGCATAATGGCGACACTACAATCTGGTCAGAACGTTAAAGTTGGGAGGAGAACTCTGAATGTTCAGAGAGAGCTAGGTAGTGGTGCATTCGGAACCGTGTTCAAGGTGAAAGACACTAGTGATGGAAATACATTTGCCCTAAAGGTTGTTTCCGTAGACGT
>JAOBRD020857345.1:0-13009 GCA_027575215.2 Hydrozoanthus sils | reverse complement strand
ATAGGAATTTCAGATTTTATAATGACCTATTATGATTTCCATTATCCCCCCCCCCCCAAATAATTTTTTGATTCCGCCGCCCATGCAAACCTGTTGTTGATTTGTTTCCCATTTTTCTGACAATGGTAAATTACTTCAATTTCCTGGCCTCAATTTTTTCCATAAATTAAAAGATTTTCCAGAATTTAAGTTCCGAGAGAATCATGTCTATTTCTTAGAATGACGCCAAAGTAAGTTTAACTTGTGAAAAGTGACATCATGCACTATGCTGCTCGTGAATATTGTCGTGCTCTGTAACTCAATAAAAAATATTTTTCCTTACAAATCTTTCTTTTGTCTTCCACTGACTAGTTGCTTCGCTCGTATATACTAAATCACTTTTGGTGGATAGTGGCTTAGCGAATGTCTACCATGCACCTCAGTAGGTATTCTCCGACTATAGGATAAGTGTTAAATATATAATATACTAAGACATTGGCCTTACAGATTACAGTTACTCAAGGCAAACTATTAGAGAACAAAAAAAATTGATGGGGACTGTCTATGTAAAATAACAAGCAAACTTCACTTGTTCAGATTCTTAAGGCAACATTACACTACTGATATATGACTGATTGATTTTTCCAAAAAGCTTTTTTCTGTGATGCAAAAACATGCTTTTTTAAATTTTTATCAAATCTAAGCGCTCGTCATCGGTATATAATTGTAAAGAGATGGATGTACACTCACTCGAAACAGAGTTACAATACTTTTGTGTAAAGAGATGACAAGCCAAGTCTTTCATTTGTTAATTTATCTCTTCAGTTGTAATTTTTTGTTTGACAATAACCTTGTTTTTGATATATGGTAATTGTTTAAAAAAAACGGTATCATCTACTCTCTAAGCAATTAACAACTTGTAGAATAACATCTTGGCTGTAACTTGGAGTCAGGTCAAGAGAGATTGTTATTGATGGTTGACGGGGAAGAAATCTCAATTTGGATAACTTTTTAACAAGAATTCCAAAGAAAAATTCAAGATATTTTCAAGGACTCAGAAATTACAAATTTGGTGTAAAAATCCCCAATTTCTTTTTTGGCCTAAAAATGGTCATTCAATTGTTTTGTTTAGTTTATGACATTTTGACTTGAGGAGTCACAGGAGAACAAGCAATAAGGATTCAAGGTTCCCTTTGAGGCCTGCCACCCGGGACCTAAGGTTTAACGTCCTTATCCAAGAGACTCAAAGGTCTAACCGTTGCAGAGCACCTTCTCCTAAGCTATTTAAAGACCCTGAGTGAAGGTCTGGCACCGGGAATTGAACCCAGGCCTCCTGCACGACAGACTGGCGCCTTACCAACTGGTCTGACCAGGGCACGGTCTGTTAACTGATTCCACCAATTAACTATGAGTCATGTAAACTAGTTCAAACCACAAAATAACCAAACGAGTGCCTGCTATGCAGGTAAGGTCTCATACATATAAATCAGAGAGGCATACTTCTTCCAGTGAGAAAACATGAACGTTGATAGAAGTTTCAGCCGCAAATAAGTCAAACGACATTTTGTTTAGTAGTAATGTAATAGTAGCCCAGAAGAAGTAGAAATGCACTGTTTTTGTACCCAGCAGTCTACTGCCGTACACTTAATCAACTACTGTTACTCAATATATACCAAGGCCTTATTTTGTATGAATTATGTTACAGTTGGATGTTGATAAACTGGCTGAGGCGGAAAGGGCTAGATGCCCTAGAATCACTTTTTCCATCTTTATATCCGTACAAGAATAATTACTTCAAAAGGCTGATTTGAAAGGATATAAGGCCAGAAGGTAGCAAACCATGTGAAATATAGGTAGACTTTAACACTTAAATATATGCCAATAGGTATGGGTGTGTCGATTGGGGCAGTCTTTAGCAAAACAGAGTATAATCTGTGAACAAGAGGTAAACTGGAAGTTACAACGCTAGTTAGTGTTTAAGTTCATTTCTGAGAGTTAATACCATTACCACAAAATACAACCGACGCAAGGTACGAGAAACAAGCATTAGCGATTAAGAAATAGGAAGAGGAGTACCATAGTTACTTTGATAAAATGTCACGAACCTCACACTTAAAAGTGCCTATGAAACGAAAACTTTTAGATCAATAGATAGATAAACCTTGCTAAATGAGTTACTGGGGTGAAAACATTTTGTCAAAATCTTTTATGGTTCTCGATATTGACACATGTTTTCAACTGATGACGTCACTTTGTTTACTGGCAAATTTACATTGGCAACCCACAACCTTTGGGTGGATTTGAGCCAAATTTGGGCTGGTGTTGTTTCTCCTGGTAGATACAGGGTTTTTCCCCTTTGCTCAAAACAAAATTTTCCAGGTAATTTCAAGGTGTCCTAAAATTTTTCAAGGTCTCGATATATAGGAGACAGTAAGAAATAAGTCGATTCGAGCACCAAAACACGAACTTTCTTCCAGACGTTTTTTGATACATTCACACTGATGTTTCTTAAAGCGGCAGAAAAACTACAGAAAACATACTTAAAACAATTCTATTGGAACAAATTACACTAAGTGGAGCGCAAACTCAAGTTCAAGGATTTTTCCAGGTCGCTCTTAAAAAAAAAATTTCTCAAGGAATTCCAGGCATAGAACCAAAATTCAAGGATTTCCAGGTTTTCCAGGGGGCATACAAACCCTGTAGATAGACCACCGGTCCAAGTTTGGCTCAAATTCAAAGATTATGGATTGGCTGGAGATTTTTAAAAATAAGCAAAATTGCCTGTAAACAAAGTGACGTCACTTAATTTCTCGAGAATCATTTCATAGGCAGTACAAACATCAATTGACATTATTTTTCAAAGGGGATTGTGAGGGAAAAAAGCACTCGTTAAAATGAAGATCAAAACCAAAATGGCTTATCAATGTAACTGTTTTCAAAACCATTAAAAATACTACTTTGATTGCATAATGTGTGAGGACTGCTCGCTTTCACACCAGACCAGAAGTAGTGAACCAAAAACAGTCATGCATTTTGCATTCAAGTTTCACTCCAGTATTATCATTAGCAAAGTGTTTGACTGCAAAACTTGTCTTTGTTCACAAACGTTTCTTAAAAATTTAGCTCTTTTGTTTAATTTGTCAAAGAAGCATTTGACATTAAAAGTGGTTTTCGATTGTTTGCAAACATTTCCTTTTTACCATCTAGTCTTCAGGCAAAGTGGGGACATAGTCATGCATTTTGCATTCAAATTTCACTCAAGCATTACCGTAAGAAGATCGTTCTGTACCATTTTGCAAGACATGTGAGAGAAACACACAGAGCTACAGAACCATTGAAATTTGCGTTACAGAACAATATATGGACTTAATTTCACAAGAAACAGAATCACAGGTAATGGATAACAATATAACATTTTGAGTGAGAAGAAAACAGCTCCCAAAAATATTCTCCACGCACTTTAGAAGCACCTGAACTTCCTGCAGCTTTACAACAGCACTGGCTTGTGCCGAAAGATACTTGCAGCCTCTATTAGTACTTAGGCACTAAGGCCACTGTTAGTGTGAATTTTCTATTAATCTTTCAAGCCGCGTCCCTTAAATGCCACATTTACACTTGATCTTATATTATCTGCGTTGTTTTTTAGCTGGGCCATGCTGATGAGGCAAAATAAGACTCTCTGTATTTCAAAAGTAGATCTAAGGGTGCCAATAATGCCCGCTTATAACTTATTTAAAGCATGCAAGTGCTTTTTTTGTGGTTTTGATTGATTGATTACCTGATAAGTTAACTGGCTGATTGAATAAGTCATCAATTTAGCAAAATGCCATTTAATGTAGATATTTGTACAAAATGGCATTTAAGAAGTTTGTAAATTGGTTTGCAACAGATAGTCACCTGACCTTGTAACTACTACTGTACCAACCACAAGATAGAGCAGAACGGTGAGGCAGGAAATGCTATCAGTAAAGGAACAAGCACAACAGGAAAGACTGTAAAGGTAGACTTTAACACTTTAACTTTATGTACGGGTGTGCTGAGTGGGGCGGTCTATAATAATACAGAGTTAATCTTCGAACAACTGGGAACAAGCACAACAAGAAATGGACTGCAGGTAAAGGATATATGGCCAGTGGAAAGCAAAGATATTGAAGTATAGGAACACCTTGGAGGCCAGAGTTACCCCGAACGTGATCACGCTTTTATTTTCAAGATGCAGAATGAACATGCTGCAGGCAAAGAAACTGCAAGTCAGCCAACTGTTGCCTTAGCAATAGCACGCCTTCTAATGTGGCTAGCTAGCTTGCTTAGCAGCACATTACTGTAAGGGCGGGGACTGCTTTTGACAACCCGCACACATTTTTCTTGCTTTTTTATTGGCTTATTTCGACCAATGATGTATGCTGAAAACATAAGGGTTGCATACACTTGAACAATAGAATCAATGCAGGCCTTCCCTTTCCTCCCCGATGCCTCATCGAACATGGGCCGCTATGCAGGCTAGTGGCTACCAGTAAGACTAAGTGGACAAATCCCTCTCAAATTCCATACACCTTTGAATTTGTCCTAGTCAAGTTCAAAACACAATAACTCTTAACGCCATTAAATGACGGTTAAAATAAGTTAGGGCAGCCAAATTCAATGACCCTTTTAGGTAAACTTAGAATTGAATTGAACATTTATTTCCATACTCTTGGCAACATGTTTATTACGATTTGGCTTACAGAATACATTTATCTTGCAGTGGTGAGTGTCTACACCCTAGGTATACTGATATTAAGAGGGATGCAAGCTGAAAAAACTCAAGTTTTCGAAAGCTTCTTTCTACTTCTGGAAGAAGCAGCTGTTTTTGACTCAAAACAGTCAACAGCTAAAGATGGATACTGAGCAACTGAAACGAACAAGAGCAGGTAGAAAATGGTATAGGCTAGTTTGTTAACCACTAATAAACGACATCCCATCCTTTTCAGACTTTTGGAAAAAATATAAAAAAAAACGTTTTAGGCAAATCTTAGTCTGACTGGAAAAATGCTAAATTTAAGTTACAATAACAAGCAACCTTAAACGTTATTACACATACAAAAAATTGCCTTTAATACCAAACCTTCCCACCAACTTTTCAATACATTACTGTAGGTTTTTCATAACAATACTGATACTCAAGAATACCCATATGACCCAAATTTTCCTTAACTAGGACTGAAAAAGAATTCTTAAAAAATTTGAATAAATAACACTAAATACATTTTTTTCAACATACTTGTATTTATTATCTTCAAGGCAATCAAAAAGAATTGGTCCCTTTATAGGGTTTCATCAACTGGTTCAAAGTTAGAATGAACAACACCGATCATTTCTACTCTTCAAGACAACAAAAATGAATGGTCACTTTATAGGATTTCATCAACACCAATCATTTCTACTTTTCAAGCAAAAAATTGAATGATTACTTTATAGGGTTTCTACAGCTACTTAATTTATATCAGTTTATGTGTAAAATATGAAATAGGATTTAGAAGAACGTGGATTAACCAAAACACAAAAGAACCACCGAAAGGCCAAGGATCAACGAAGTGCGATGTTAGCAAGATTAAGAAAAATACTGATGAAATCAGAGAATGCAAAATGCATGCACAAAACACTATTTCTTAATCTCAAGAGAACTAACCAGTACTGGAATGATGAATCTATAATCTGGTGGATTTAGATATATACCTAAATGTGACCACTGTCACTTTCCTTTTCAAATCATTGACACCATCTAGCTTGGTAAGCTATCAACATTATCCCTCTCAAACCATGGTCACTATCCCCAAAACCACTAACACTATCACCTTTCCAAATCGGAAAATGAAATTCTAAAGTTTCACAACTTTCCAGGCATGGAAAATGATATTCTAAAGTTCCACGACTTTCCAGGGCTTTGAAAATGAAATTATCAAGTTCAACAACTTTCCAGGCATGGAAAAGGAAATTCTAAAGTTCCACGACTTTCCAGAGCTTAAAAATGAAATTCTAAAGTTCCACGACTTTGTAAGGCTGAAATGAATTTCTAAAATTTTTTGCAACTTTCAAGGTTTTCCAAGACCCGTACGAGCCCTACAAACACAGACAAAATAATGAAGCCCCAAAGGACAAAATCCTGAGGGATTTACTGTTTTTGAAGTGTTTGGAACGGTTGATGAAACACGAAGCATGCATTTTTGACACATGGCTTCTAAAATTTGCATACTCCCCTTAGTAACCAGGAGATATTATTTTATGTTCAAGATTTTTCTATGATATTGTTTTGTAAATCTTGAAATTACTAAAAACTGAAATGCACAAATCCTTGCTTTGGATAAAAGGTACAAGAACAAAAATAATAATAATTATTCAAAGAAAAACATTATGTTATGAATAAAACAATATCTACATTTGGTTTAGGCCATCCTAAATTTTTTATGTAAATCTGTTATTTTTCGTTGTTGTCTTGGTGTATAGATAAAGGATAGCACCTGGAAAGATGCTAACAAGAAAGAAGAGAAGAAGAGGACGAAGCTAAGATTGGGAGTGCAGAGTTATGTGGCAGTAGAGCAACTAAGATACTTTTGGATATCATTTTTTACAAACTGTGAATGTCAAAATTGACTACTTTGACAAAACTAAACAAATTCTTATCGTTGTTCTTGTATTAAATTTGCTTTGTGTTGATGCATGGATCTTTATGTCCAAAGAGAATACAAACGACCATAGCATATTCTTTAAATCTCTGACCCAAAACACGTGTGGTTTTCATCTGGAATTTTATTAGGTATTATAACTAAAGCACGTGATGAATTGAAACATTTTTTATTGGCAATAGATCTCATGGTTTTAGAAAACTCAATCCAACACCACCGTCACCAAACCTCTCCCACGTAAACACCCATTGCCATATTACTGCCCCATTTCCAAACCAACACCAAGTGCTACCATCACCCAACCTATCCAACCGCTAACACTGGTCGTATTACTGCAGCTCCATTTCCAAACCAACACCACCACCATCATCTACCCCCACCAATCATCTAACATCATATTCCTCCCCCCTCCATACCAGAACTTCTGAAAACGTCTAGCTACACTACAATACTTTTGAAGGAGGGGGAGGAGTTGTTATAGTATTTACCTATAATTACTGTATTGAGTGTTAAAATACAACTGGGTGACAAACAAGCACATTAAATAAATTTTAACAAGCCGGTAATAATTCTAACTAACTTCAAAAGTTATTACAAACCTTGTTAAAAACCACACAACTAAACCAACCAATGCTAAAGAGGTCAGCAACACCATCCACGATGTAGAATACTCTAAGATTGTTCCAACAGCAAACAGCACAAAGAAGGGGATTCCAATCAGCACATAGCGCCTGCACATCTACATATGAAAATACAGTCAAACCTCACTAAGATGAACACCTTCAGGACCAGTTTCAACTGTCCATCTTAGAGAAGTGTCCATCTTATAGAGACTTAAAATACAGTAAATAACTGAGAAAACGCATAGCTTGGAGCAATACATGGTGTCCGTTACAGAGGTGTCGGTCTTATCTGGGTGTCCATCTTGAGGGGTTCGACTCTACAACTAATTTGAAAGCGGGGGTCTCAATAGCAGGTGCCTACTAGTGGTGGACCAACTTATACATAACAATAATAAGAAGAACAATAATAATAATAATAATAATAATAATAATAATAACAATATCTAGCAAGCTAATCGCCTTTACTTGACTTGCATTCATGAACTGAATTGTGAAGGGCGCAGCTCAATGAGGTAAGCCCAAAAGCATGTAAAGGCACAACTGATGCCGCTATGCAGCCATGTTTGACCTCGGAGCAAAGCTCCACAGCCAGATGGAACTAGCTGGGTGTCAATTTTGTTGAGGGAGGAAAACCTGGAGTACCTGGAGAAAAACTCTCTGAGTCAGATTGAGATCGACAAATCTCAGCCCACTTGTGGAACCCAGGATTCGATCCTGGATGCACCAAGGTGGGAGGCACAAGTGCTAACCACTTGGCCACCCTGACACTTCTATTTCAAAACCTGGCAAAAATTCCTTGGGTAAAGTAAGTATATAAAATAAGAGACTTCCGGGACATCTACTTTACTTTGAAACCCGGCAAAGTTTGTAAAATTCAATGTTTACTTGGTACTTTAACCTAACTGGATCAACTCCTTCAACTCTACGAGTGTTCAATGATGAGTTTGTACAATTCTTCAAATTATCTCCCTAATAATTTGATGAGTAATATATTTGCCGTGCTGTGAGCTGGAGCAGCAGTCATAGTCTTCACCATTCCCTTTTCTGAGTATGCCTAAAACCTATAAAGGGGGCTGTTCACAATGCAATAATTTTTCGAATTTTCATTTACTACTTCGGCTGAGAAAGCTACATTACTAAGTGAAGCAAAAATTAATAATCATGGCATTGATTAAGTTTTTTGTTTTCTATGAGATAGCTTACTTTGTCCTTGATGAATGAGTTCAGAAAGGCGGGCTTTCCCTTCCCTCTATCTCTTGCAACTTGGTTCAGCTGAATTTGCATCCACTTGTTCTTTTTTTCAATTGCAATATCAAGTGGAGTTTGATTCTGAAGAGACAAAACTCTCAATTAGTGTTCTCAAATTGTCTCAGATATTCCTCAAACCGAGCACCCATGGCACACTTTATTCAAAAGATGAGGAGCCTAAGTTTTGCATTAGACTGCAATAAAACACAACGGGTATTTCAGAAGTACACAAGGAAGTGTTCTATCACAGTCTAATACACGGCTTAGGCTTCCTTATAATTTGCTTTAATACAAATTCTACATGCCAAGAGTAAAAACAACAAAATACACAGATCCACAATCGATAGCTCAACATGAGATTTCTCCACTGTTTTTGCTTCTACTTCTTTATGAGGCTTTTTTGAGCCACACTTTCACACCTTCTGCTACTTCGCAAAGAACTGAACCGCAAATTTCTTTTGATTGACAAAAGGTAATGTCTTAAATTAAAAGTGTATAAATGAAAGATCAATGACTCTCAAATATTCCACCATTTCTACTTTTAAGTTCAACAATTGAAATGATAAATTTAAAGATGGGTAAGATATCACTCACATTTTGGTATCACTCATGGTTTGATTTCACATTTGGGTAAGACATCACCCACATTTTGGTTTCGTTTCAACACAGACTAACAAAATTTCAAAGTTTTGTTGGCATGTGCATTTTTGTACTTCTTGGCTATTGAATCAACTCAGCTATTCAAAATGCCTTTGTTCAGCCAAAAAAAAACTTTTAAAAGATTTGGCCTATGTTGGTGAGATCAAGGTACAGTGCCAGAAATGGGCCTGCTGCTGAACTGATTTCTCAATTGATTTCTAAGAGCTGTGCATTTTCCCATCTGGTTTTCTGCTTTGGTTAAGACAAAAGAAATTGCTATAAAATAAGCTTTGACAGGCAATACAGCAGGGAAACATTGACAGCTAGCTAGTTGTAATGTTTGAAAAAAGTAATTTTTAAAAGGCAGCGTTTCGGTAGCACTAAGGCAGCATTAAGGTCGCATTTAGGCAGTGTTTAGACTGCAGTAGTGTGTGCATGACCATGAGCAACCAATTTGGTAATGAAAGAAGCTTTCTCTATAAAATCATGCAAAAATGAAACATAGTCAAGGCAAAAAAATTTGAAACTTGTTGCAACGGGGATAAAATTTCTCTTCTGAAAGTAGTGTGACATTTATGGTGCACAAAACTTGATATTTTGGTGGATTCAGAAGAAGAAAGTGATCATGTTTTTTTTCATTAGTGTTTTATACTATCAGAGTGATTTTATAACAGGTATCAGTGCTTTTATTTACTATGGAAATTTAACAAAGAAAGTGCCCATGCTTGATTAAGAGCCCATCCTGAAAACTTTCGTAAAAAATTATTGCAGCAGGAGAGTTTTAAGTTGTCAAATATGATTGTGTTATTCATGTCTAAAAAGTGCATAATAGGGGACTTTAGCACATTATTGACTTATACATGCTACACTACACTTTAGTTTTATTCAGAATCATTGCACTTACTTGGCTGTTGGTAAAATCTATGCTGGCTCCTGCTTGACAAAGCATTCTTATCACATTGTGGTTGTTTGATGCAATTGCCCAGTGCAATGCTACAAGACAACAGATACACGCAGTGATATATAGTAAGTAAACATACTTCAGAAACTCCTTACAGCAACAGCCTAACTATTCATATTCTAAAAATGTTTGAATAAAAAACAGCTTTAATAATGGGCATATGTTAGAACAATAAATTAGTATCATAACCTCCAAAATACACTTGACATTCATACAATTTAAAGTACATAAACATTCGCCCAAAGAACAAAAAGTACTATGTTGACTTCTTAATTTAAGAATGGCTAGGCGTTAATATGGCTATTTTCCTTCCACATCCAGAAGGAAAATCCATCTGGTCCCATTGTTGTTTTCTTGATTTTCTGCAGTGTATGGTGGACCTCACTAGACTACTGGGGCAGTATATACAGATCACTTCCAATCTCCAGTAGCACAGCTTTTCTAAAGTTCCAATCAAAACATAAACTCCCAAAACACTCATTCAAGTCCCATGCAATGTCGTCCTGAATATTGCATAGCACTGTAGTCTCTTTCCTCACTGACAACTGGTCTACTCTCTTCCACCATGCTTTCGATCCAATCTTACCATCAACCAGTGCCTTTTTATTGCCTTTGGTAGCAGTGCTTATCTTCTCGTAAAGTATAGATTTGCAGGACATCCATCACAGTTGCAAGTCTGTAGTTTTCCTTCTTTCTTGAGAAATATCTAAGCTAGCAGGCTCACCCAAAGTGGGTCAGGAGATGTCATCCTCACTGTTTTTGTCAGGAAGCAGTCATCCATGAGATGCCAAAGAATACTTTGTATTTTGGCTAGCACATCTGAAACTTCCTCTTATCAGTAACAAACCAACCCCTATCCCTTTTGAACACAGTGTAATTTGTGATGATGATATTGTGTCCAAAACAGTGGCCTTCAGATGAGTCTCAAACATTATGCAAATGTCCAAATCTGCCACATACAAGGCACCACTCGCTTTTACTTTGTTCTTAGTTTTCAATAAACAACAGATGTTGATATATGTGCATTTGGGTACAGCATATCCTTCCTGATGACATCTTGTAACTTTAGCTTCTTTGGGCTAGACTCAAATTAAAACCTGAGGACAGCAATCTGCTTTAATTTGTAACTAAACTGTAACCATTAAACACAACTCTTGACTAAACCATTTTCATTGTTGGTATTTTTATAGCTCTAAGGACTTTTCCAAGACTTCTATTTGACTGTAAACAGATAAAACTGCTTACTAAACACCTGACCATTTAAAGTCCGTAAAATAAGCTTTAATTCAAAATAGTGAATTCAGTTCAAATAAAGTTCAAAACATATGACAACAATTTATGACATCAAAAGGTTTGAGTGGACTCTAAGCTGATCTAGATTAGGGTTCACAGTGAACTAGCCAATTTTTTTACTCAGACACTGGGCCGCCAGCCATGCAAACTTTGTTGTGATCATATGAATTTTACCAGGAAAAGGAAGATTAATCATCCCCCTTTCAAATCTTGTGACACCACACATATCTACTGAGTTTGTCTTCGAATGCGAAGTTTATTTTTAAAATTGGTAACAAGTGTCTAAGCAGGAGTTATATCAGCTAAACTTTAATTTAAGATATTTTTGTTTGAAGCTTTTGCTTCATTAGCACTTTAACCTTCTCTCCTCCCTGCTTGCCTTGGTACAGCAGCAACCCACCACTTTTTAATTCCCTTATTATTGTTGGTCTAGTTTCAGACTTAAATTGCAACCAAATCACATCTCTCAAGTACTGCCTGCTTTCTGTTGACAATGACAGCGGAGATTGAATGGTCGCTCGCATTGACTGAGAAATCACCTTTACAGTTTCTTTGGGTCCCAAGTTTCTTGCTATGCCCATGTATATGGTTAAATCTACCAAAGGCTAGACGTCAAGGGCCGCTTAACTTGTGTAACCATGTTTACTCCATGTTGGCAGTCCTCATGGCAGATACATGTGCTGATTTGGGAACTTACTGAGTTTGCCAAAAATATTGTCGGAACTAGTGTCCATGGCATAGAGTGTTGGATTGTAGCACTAGCAACTGTGATGGACATTAATAAAACTGGAAAACAATCAAATCCAAGAGCATACAACCTTTTTAAGTGCAGAACCAATCAACTATTTAAAAAAATGTAATAGTTTTATTCCGGATTAATGTTTTATGTGTGTATATCATGTTTATGGAACTTAATTTGTTAGAAGGGGTTTTGAAAAAAGAAGAAAAATGTCACTTATTTCATTAAAGTAACTCTTTTGGCTGCTGAGATATGAAGGTTTATCAAATATTGTGATGTAATGGGGGGAGCTCAGAAGTGGAAAGATCCCAAAACAACAATTATTTATTAAATTACAAGCCAAAGATCCTGAAACTTTGCACAATTGTTTAAATATAACACAAAAACAAACACACGTTATAAAAATAGCTGTTTACATATACTCTTTTGGGTTCCCCCTATTACATCACAACCTTAATTATTCCTACCAACACCTTACTGTATAATGTATTCTGTACCTGTATTCTTATGTTGGAAATCTGAAACATTGACTGATGCATTCATACTCAACAACAACCTTGTTGGTTCAATTCTGGTAACGTAAGAAGTAAGAGTAACAAATTAATAATAAATATACAAGTATAATAATTATACTGAACCACTTCATTTATTTTACTAAGAGGTCAAATAGTAGCACTTATATTTATTCTAAGTCAAGGATAAACGTTTGCTTTTATGAAGTAGGTTTAACACCAGTGCAAAACCGTGTACGATCGATGTACTTACCAACGTTGGATCAGAAGATTGCAATCAGTCGAATAAAATATGAAAAATTAATATGTTGTCAAAAGACTTGCAAAGACTGATCTTACAACGTGAAGAGTAG
>JAOBRD020857239.1:0-13010 GCA_027575215.2 Hydrozoanthus sils | reverse complement strand
CAAGCACACCTAATGCACCTCCTCCCGACAGGCTCATATCATCAGTCTCAACATTGTACCTAGTGTTTTACTATTGAAATTGTTATATTATCAAATTTACTATATATTTGTTGCCAGCTTTAATTTATTTGTTATCATTTTCTTGTCTTTCTCTCATCATTTACTACCAGTTTAATTTGTATTTAGCCCCTGGAAATCCGTGAGGCTCGTCCAAACCAGAAAGAGAAAGTCAACAAACTCGGAATGTGGATTGAAGACAAAAATGAGGTAACTGCATATTAGTTTTCTTCACTTTTAGTTTTAATGTTTTCATCATTTATGTGTTGGGTCAACCGAACCCTGATGCATGTTGACAATCTTTTATTTTCAGAAGCTAAACTTTGTTAACAGGGGAAATGTTGGAGGTTGTTAAATTTTGCAACTCATGCATTAAATGAAGTTTACAGAAGCAAAATCTGCCCCAGAGTACTTACTGTACATGTACTTGATCCTACATTGTATCAGTAATCCTCTCAACTAAACACATTTTTTTGTTGAACGAGTTTGGGAGATTTTTACTTATCATCTTCAGTAGTTCCCTTTATTAGATCAATTACTTAAATATGAAAACATTCAGACTATTAATTTTTCTGACACAAAAAAAGGTGTGGAAATGTCATCGTGCATTAACTTTTTCAAGAACATTAGAATTTCTGAAAATAAGTTTTAAAATAATATGCTTGATTTTTGATAACTGACTTAATATCACAAGATTTGGATGCCTGGTGTGACGAGGAACCCATTATATAATAGACTTTAAAGTAGTTTTACAACTTGAGTTCATCTTTGTTCCAACACAATAATGACAGATTCTTTGAAGTTGACAAGTTCCCTTTAGTTTGTATCATCTCTTGAATCAAATAGTCTCAATATGTAGTTTGGCATTTTGCAGGCGTTAGTGTTGTTTCTAAACTGTTTGAGTTAATCGATAAGTTTTTTAAGTGTGTTCAGTGTTGCACTTGCCTGAAGTTTACAGGTCAAAATGACTAAACGTTTTTTTTGTCCCAAATTTAATGTCTGAAAGTTTGAGGTCCAAATATTTCATAATCAAATTTAAAGTTCCAAATTATTTCTGTCTTGTTTGTTTGTGTTACATAAGGATATTAAAGATGTTGACTGGGACTGAACAACAAAAATCTTTATTTGTAGCTAATATTTACAAAAATAATGTTTCGGTTAGAAGGGTTAGAGCAGACACCTAGTAAGTGTTAAATAATATAACGTACTGGTATTACAAAGACAAGATGGATTAATGTTTATACAAACAACCAGTCACAAACTGCTCCCCAATGAGGTAGAAAAAGTTTGCGCCCAAATTATTGCATGTGTATGTTGCCTGCACTTATGGCTGTGCATTGACAAACTAGGGGTCAAAAGACAAGTTTATTGGGGCCTGTTGTGTGAGTTATAAAAATTGTCTAGAAAAATAGATTCTATATCAATTTTATCCAAATCCATTTAAATCTTCTCAATGGTGTTTCGAATATCCTAGGAAAAGGACGTCCAGTTCACTAAAGCTGTTGAGGCAGGAAGGTAAGTCCATAGTCTGTAAGACATTGAAAGGCTTCCGATAGCCTTTACTCAAGTTAACTCGAAATTTAGTAGACCTCTACCCAGGGGTCTCGTGGTGAAATAAAAAGTCATTATGAGTCTCGTTTCAAGTTTAAGGTCTTAAAAAAGTCTTACATTTGGTAAAATTGATCCCTGAGGTTTTAATTAAAAAAAATGATTAATAAAATGAGCTGCTCAACAGCAGTTTCTTTTCTATTTTTTCTTGTGGTATTCACTGAGTTCGGATGAACGATGCATCTTGTTTATTCCTTTATGCTGAGCATGCAAGTCAGTGGAAGAAGCCTGGGTGGGATTTTCATGCCATATGACTTCATCCGATAGGTCTTAAATTTTATGATTTTTTTTTCATTAAAAAGTCTAAAAAGCTCATAAATTTGATAGAATTGCGAGTCTGTACCATTAAACAGTGAAGGCTAATTGAATTAGTGTCTAATGATTCAAAACAACATTTCTGAGCATCAAATGCAAGTTTATATATATTTGGGGCAACATGACCCATACAAAATTATAGACGTGGGGCAAACGTGACCTTGACTTGGGGTGATGTGACCTGGGGCGACATGACTGTGCCAGGCGATGTGACTGGTTACCACCTTTACTCATGAGGTGCCACCTGGAAAATAAATATAAGTTTATCAATTATTGCAACAGGCTTAAAGGGGGCAAAGAAACACTCAACTGATCGTAGTCAGATGTGACAACTCAACCATAGTGACCCTATATTTTCATCAGCAGCTTGTGAGATTGTTTGGCCAAGATTAATTGACTATTGGGCCAATCCCAATGCTGCTCTCAACAATGTGCTATCATTGCCTTTTAAGATAAAAAGATGTTTGCTATAACAAAAAGCTACACTTGGCCTTGAGATGACTTAAGAACTTTGTATGAATATTTGTAAGAAATTAAAACATGAGAATACCGCTAAATTTTGCTATAAATCCTCCTTTAAATGTAAATCTTAATCAGTTCTAATGAACTACACAAGCAAACTGAAATGTTAGGAGTGTTCTCGTTAATTTTAGAAGCATCGGTATAAGTGGCAGACTGTACTGTAGCTCAGCAAGTAAGGGCATCTACAAAATAATATATTGCAAGCCATCCCTTAGTCTGACTAATGCAGCAAGTCTGCTTAATGTGTGTATGTGTATTTAAAGTAAATGCTCAAATAAGTCCCTGGGGGCCTTTTTTGTTTATTGTCAGACCTTCTAGATGGGGGGGGGGGGGTTATCAAAAAACTGATTATCAAAATATCTGTCTGGGGAAATACTTTCCCGAGGTCTTTCACTGTCTTTCACGGTCCAGTAACTTCTCTGGTCCTGTATGGGAAGTTTTTTGGACCAATTTTCGGCCAATCAGTGCCCAGGGTTTGGTTAATTGGTCCTAGAATTTTGACTTGCCATGTATTTGAATTTAATGGCAACTAGTGCCTCTGTGTTCCTCTAGTGTTATAACAAGCACTTTTCAAAAACTTAAACAGATATAACTGTTGATAAATTAATGTTTTTTGATACAGGATGCCTTATGTTTTAGCTCCATTATCTTTATGTTTGAGAGAGGGGGGGGGGGTTGTTTAAAATTTGAAATTCTAGACGGGGGACTTATTAGGGTGTTTACGGTACTTTAAAATATGTAAATGAGGTTTGCCGTTGATCCTTTTAAATTTTGACATCTTGCAGATTTGCAACTCGTGACATTGGTGGTTCTGATCCTGAGCGAATGGCTCCACCACGAGTGGTTGAATATGTTGAAAGTCTGTTCAAAAATACTTCTGTGAAGGTAAAGATAGGGTAGTAAAGTTCTTTAAGAACCGTGAAAGACCTTAAATTTTCTTTATGAAAATTGGAGGTCTTGAAGCACCACGGTCCAAATCCTAAAAAAGTTCTTTATAAGTAGTTTTGCTGCTTGGCTTTTAAGTTTTATTACGGCTCAAAAAAAGAATTGCAAACGTGTGGAAAATTTGAGAAGTATTCTTGATATATACCATCAGTTGGAACGTCAAGTTGTGCTCTCTAATTCAGTTACGCTCATTTTTTTCTGTCGCAAGTTGATACAAAAAGTGGATCAACTGCGGGTTGTTAATGACTAATTATTTATCTTTTCAGCTTTCGCGCATTTTGTTTTGTGCTTATAGTGTTTGTTCTGTGTGTTTTTGTCTGTGTGCATTCATGCCCTTGAAAATGCTGAACTGATTGCATCACTGGTAGTTTAGCTTGACTAGCCTACGCTAAATCTAAAAAATGTCTATGCTCTCGTCGACTGAAAAAATAATTTTTGTTCTTGTCGTTCTTATTGTTGACCATCGAGAGAGAATATACTGTAAACTAACCAGTGTATAGACCCTTGATGAAGTGTCATGAACCTGTAGTGGTCTCATTCGTCGGAGAACATTTAACTTTTCCTTTTGACAGAAAAAGGGGTTAAAAAAACAGGAAAGAAACGGAAGGTCTTGGGTTCAATTCCCATCAGGAGCTTGGTTTTTTTCCGAGTTATGTTTTGACAGTTCAATTTGGTATTTCTCGGGAAAGAAACGAAAGAATAAACGGGAAAATTAATGAGTTTTTTTTTGACAGGGTAAGCTAATTATGCTTAGCAGCTGTTAGCTTTTTATGTCATTTCTATTTTTTCGTGAAACACCTCCTGTATGTCTTGTGTAACAGGTGAAGGTCATATCAAAACTGAAAACCTTAGAAGACGATTACCCATTGCTTGCTGCTGTCAACCGCTGCGCAAGTGGTAAGTGTAACTAGTGTATTAATAAGAGGGCCTGGACCCGAATAAATGCTAAGCATGCACACGCGCACGGCATTGTAGAAACATTATTGGAACCCAAGTTGGCCATGTATTAGTTCAAATGAGTATCTGTTTCAATCCTTGTATATGGTTATAAGTATATAACAGTATGTTTAAGACAGTACTTTGTATTTTCTCACCCTTGCCGAGGTTTTCTATCTAATAACTCAAGTGGAGAATAAGACTCTTCAATAAACTCTTTCTTAAATGGCGCACAAAAAATTTCAAAATTCTGAACATGTTTTTACTGACCGCTAACGTCCGTATACAAATGTACACAGTTGATGTTTTTCACCAGTTGGGAAAATGACCGGGCGTTTTTCCTTCTTATATTGCATTAGCTTTTCTTACCAAATAATTAGTGTTTTTCCTTTTTTGTTAACAAAAAAGAGGCAAATTATACAGTTCAATTTCCTCTGTCACCATCTTGGTGATAGACAGATGGCACGTTGAGTGTGATCTCTCCTTATCGTTGTTAACAAAAAGAGAATTATAGTATAGCTCAAATTTCTGCCGTCACCACCTTTGTGATGGACAGATATGTGTGAGGAGTGCAAAAATGCAAAAAACCTCAATCGATACACATTGTTTGTGCACACTACTCCTGGAATTCCGAAAAACTCCTGGAATTTGGAAATTCCTTCCGAGGAAATGTTAGTTTCCCTGTATTTCAGTGGAGTTTATCCTAAAATTTTGTGGTAAATGTTTCAACGCTATAACAAACAAACCAAAACCTACTGAAGCATCGATATCTTGCTTGCAATTGTACATTTTGTGTTTAGAATAAATTTGAGGGAGTTTTTTGTGGGATTTTGTGTATACAAAGCTCTTCATGCTACATGCAGATGTGTCAGACTGATACAATTAATTAATACACCACTCCTTGCTGTTGCGATAAACTTAAAGTTGTTTTATTTTTCTGCGAGAGTGAATTAGCAGTTGGGTCTGGGAAAAGTTGTTTTGCTGCCTTGGAAACTCCTGAAAAACTCCTGTAATTTTGTTTTTATCAATTTGTACGAACCATGAATACATTGCAAACACCAGTCCCTTCCTTTAACTGTGTGTCGTGTAGACTGATCAATAAAAAGTACTAAATCGATGCCTCCCCAAGTATTTTTTCTCCCTAACAGTACATTACTGGAACTTTTTGATTTTCAGTGGTAAAGAGACACCAAGCCCGCGTTGTTGATCTGGAGTATGTCGGCAGCGGAGAAATTGATCAAACACTTCTTTTGGTTGGCAAGGTGAGAAACAACAACATATTAAAAAAATGTTAGTTGTACATTTTACCACAATACTTTGCGAACCTAGCAGTTATAAAACTACCTAGAATTCCAGAGTGTTTATGTTATGATTTCTGACATTATCAACAAACTTAAACACATAAATTTTATACGTTTTTGTTTTGTATTTTTGAGTATTTTTTTATTCCTTAAGTAACTGCTAGGTGAAAGGCTTCAGGTTTCATTTTTGTTTCCATGACCGTGAAGCCTGTAAACTTGGTTCTTGCTTCTTGAGAAAGTCTGAATAACTTTTCATCGATGGTCTACATTCTCCAATCTACCCTTAGAACCAGAAATCTTAGAGAGGTTAGGGCGAGAAAGAGGAGCTCTGGTACCTATAGTATCTCTAATCCAGTCAACATTATTTGCTTAATTCATAATGTAAAACAGCAATATTATCGAGGTTTTCGTGTAGATATAGCTTACCTTTTCATAAATATCGATATACCAATGTACAGTGTATTGCCGGCTGCAGGGTGTGACATACGATACTGGTGGAGCTGATATCAAAGCTGGTGGTGTAATGGCGGGAATGCACAGGTATGTGTGTTTACTAGACTGATGGTATATGTTCCACACTACCTCACCATAATCTGTGTGTCACGCACGGTCTAACTTATACAGCCAACTTGAAGTTTTGAATTCGTTTGTTGTTCCTTTGAGTTTAAGTTTCGATCCAGAGAACTTCTGAAGCTGGCAGTGACTCTTTGACTGTTTGGATGTTTAATCCTTTCAGTCATTAACATCGTACCACTCCGAAAAAAAGACATTTGCTACAAAGCAATATACTAAAGATGAAAAGCAAAATTCTCCTAAACTTATTCAATGAAAAGTATGGAATCTAGTTGGGAGAACTTACCAACACAACTGGGACTGGAAGGGTTAGGTTGTGAAATTTCGACCCAATTTTTTGGTTCAGGAACACATTTTTCTTGACAGGAAGCTGAAATATATTGAGTCTCCTTATTGGCCTGCCGTTTAGTAAGATTGTACCACAAAGATGCTGAAAAAATATGAATAAATTCTTGAATTTCGTCAACAGGGACAAATGCGGTGCAGCTGCAGTAGCTGGATTCTTTCAGGTAATTTGAAAAGCTTGTTTTAGTTTTTATTCAGTTTTTCAATCGCATCATATGTTGAATGAGCTTCTTGGTTGGTTTCTGTACAATTTATGGTAGCTGGTTTGTTAGTAATGCAAAAAAGTTTGTTCTGTATGTCAAAAAACATAAAAGATAAGCTCTCAGTGAGAAAAAAGTTATGCTAATGATCAAATATTAAAATCTCGCTCTTATAAGCTTCTGTGCCAAGTTCATTATTTCAAAATTTTCTTCTAGTTTCTTTCTTTTTCGCTTTTTTTTTCTTTTAGATTTCTTCTTTCTTTGTTTCTTAATTCTTTCTTTTTGAGTTCTTTCTTGCAAAATTTCCTTCTTTCATGAATTGTGAAACAATATTAATATTCTTGGGTGGCAATCATTCCCTAGCGATGCCAAAAGACAAACGACTAAGCGGCCATGTTGGTTCCCCGAACAAAATAAATCATCAAAGTTCTTTTGTTCAGGGGCACCAACATGGCTGCTATGACGTCAAGTGCATCCCAGCAATAGTCTAAAGATGCATTTCAATTTTCACGATTTCAGACCCTTGCAAAGCTGCAGCCACCTGGCATCAAAGTGCTGGGAACCATGGCGCTGGTACGAAACAGCGTGGGCGCAGGTGAGGGGTGCTTTTTCAAATGCCGAAGTCGGTTCTTCAAGAATATGACTTCTGAAAACCAGTCCAGTTAGAAAGAGAGTGGTTTTTTTTTGCAAAACTGGTGATTAAGAATGTTTTCTATTCAGCGTGTTGGACTGCACATTAGAGAGAGGACTTGCTAATGTTTCAAAGAGATGGGTTAGAAGGTAATTTATTGTACAGGACTGAAAATGCGTTGGGTGGCTGGGTTGGCCTTGTAACACTTTCGTTATGAACTGTTTAAATTCTTAAAATATAAAAAGTTATTTCCACTGTTTGCTTCGTGAGTGGAATGTGAGGAAAAGCACATCTACGTTTGCGCATGAGCAGTAGTTGCTTAATTTTGTCTGGTAAAACCATAACAAATTTAGGTATGGACTTAGATGAACCAATAGTCTCGCTTATCCTCAAAAAGTATGAGCGACATAGACCTTTTTTTTTACTATTCGCTTACTTTGTAAATTCTGCTAACTCTGTGATTGACGTCGCAGTGTTTGTTGTGTTTGACTCGTAATCCTAGGCTCGAGAGTTCCAGAACCAGCCAGACCACTGCGCGTATCTTTCAAAAAGACGCTTTGCCCTTCATGCTCTAGGTGATTCAGCTGTTGATTGAGCCAATGGTTAAGTGTCTTGTCAAAGGGAAGTTAACGACCTTCGTCAGCCTAACGTCAACTCGTGAAATTGTTTTTTTCATACCAAATACTGTTTTGTCCCTTTGCCTGTAGAGTGCTATGTTGCTGATGAACTGATCCAATCTGCCGCCGGTGTGCGTGTTAGAATTGGCAACACTGACGCTGAAGGTCGCATGGCTATGGCAGATCCCCTTAACTACATGCGACTCAGGGTTAGTCAGTTATGCAGCCGCAATGCATGCTAGGAAATGTAATATAGATAGTGTTAATGGTGCTGGCGATGGTAGTAATAGTAATAATAATAATAATAATAATAATAACAATAATAATAATAACAATAGTAATAATAGTAATGATAGTGTTTACAATTATAATAATAGTAATGTAGTAATGTTGATAGCAATAATAATTGTTGCAATTTTATTGATTTAATTAAATGCATCGGCTTCTAGATTCGAATTTTAACAATCACTTGGCATTTCACATTCTTGGTTATCAGCTCATACGAAATTTGCCTCCATGGTCTAGCTGCTACCGTATTTTGCCATGTATAAGTTAACCTTTTAACACCAAGAATTCACGTCTAAAGATCGCACTTGTCTTATACACGAATCAAAACATGAAATTTTTTAACACCCCTTAAAACTCTATAAAAACGTTTAAAATCAGCATTTACATGATAAGTACTTTAAGCAAGAAAGAATTCTGTGATCTTTACAGTATAATATCTACAAACAATCGGTTATCGTAAAAAAAGACATAATTACTTCGCTCACTGTATAATTTTTGTGTTATGTTTTTTGTATTTCTTTCTCAAATTTTTATTACAAACTTAGATTTTTTGGCATTTTTATCTTGCAAAATATTGAGGTCGACTTATACACGGGAACTCTAAAACTTGCACTCTTTTTGGCTACAAAATGGGGGGACAACTTATACACGGTGTTGACTTATACACGGTAAAATATGGTTATTAAGTATAAGTTATGCAAACTAGCGCACGCTGAGACAATTAGTTTACTTGTCTACTAAAACTTTGTCGATTATTCACATGACATTTTTAAATGTTATTAAAAATGGTTGTTAAAATAACTACCAAACCAACGCTGTTTGGCCATTTTGTCTCGCTGATTCACCTAACAAATTTTAGACTTTTTACCCTACAAAGGACTGGAACCAGTAAAAAGTTCCAGTAGAAAAATGATGCATTGTTAGGAACTGTTGAAGTGTATTATCATATAATAACTAGTATAAAAACTTATGATAAATTATTTTTGGCTTTTTAAAAATGTTTGTTGATAAAAAAAAATAACCAAACGTTTTCGGGCTGTTTGAACTGGTGATGGTCCAAAACTTCCATTTTATGGAAATTCAGTTTTAAACATAAAAATTTGCACCATTTAAGATAGATAAATACTTTATTTGTAAAACCTTACTGCCATATGCCGAGTTACGTTTACTTACAATTCAAAATAAAAAGTAAAATACTAAAATGAGCTAAGGAAAATATTTAGGTATACTTTCAACAAAATTGCCCTAAGAATCATTATACACACACATTAACATAGAGTTTTTTATGCTTACAAATGTTGTACTATACTTTACACTTGATAGCGATTTTTAAAAATGAAGTAATTCTTTGTTCCTGTCAGTTATGATTCGGTTTGCGTACTGAAAAAGTATTTAAGTTTGCTTCTGAGATTAATCCTGCAGTCGTTGTTTTAGGCTGTAGCAACTGTTGAAGCAGGCGCGGATTTATTTGCCTTTTAGTGGAACAACTATTTTTGTAATGGGCTATATATCGGCAAAATGTAGAAGTATAGTATTTACCAACTCTAACCCTGGTTGAAAACGTTGAAAACGTTTCAAAGGTTGAAAATGTGTTCTGTTGGAAATTTCAACAAAACTGACGAAAACCTGTTCAGGTCGAAATGGTTCGCCCCAATAGAACACGACCAAAGGCCTTATACGCGATTTCACATGCAACTTTGTAAGGATTAGAAAGCCTTATGTATTGCCTTTTACAAATAATTATAGGCTTTGCAAGAGAAGAATCCTCATCTGATGACAATTGCAACCCTCACTGGCCATTCCATCAGAGCAGTTGGCCCCAAGTACACGGTGAGTATAGTGTTGCAATATAAAGTATAACCCCTCAATCAATTTCCGATGGGAAACGAAAAACAATTAGCTTAGTGGGGGTTCGAATTAATTGAGTTCAGCAAAAGGTAAGATAAGTTCAGCAAAAGGTACGATAAGTTCAGCAAAAGGTAAGATAAGTTCAGCAAAAGGTACGATAAGTTCAGCCAAAGGTAAGATAAGTTCAGCAGAAGGTAAGATAAGTTCAGCAGAAGGTAAGATAAGTTCAGCAAAAGGTAAGATAAAAGATAAGTTCAGCAAAAGAAGCCAAAAGTGCAGGTCCGGCAACAGAGACAATTTGTAGCGTAAGTTTCGCGGCTTAATTTTGCTTTGCTAGCTGTAACGCGTCATTGTGACTAACCTACTATTTCCTTTTACTTTTTTAACGCAGTGTGTGATGGACAATGGACCTGCCCGTCTTGTTTCCTATGCACAGAAAATACAAGAAGGTATGATTTGCAAATGTGAGACAAACCATTACAAAACTTTAAGAATTTTTAAGTTCTTTAGAAAATTAAAACGTCCACAGCAGCCGATTTGCATCCTGTTGTGCATATACAAAGTTGATTCGTGAAAAATTTTAGGAAGCTTGGAAGAAGAGATGAAATGTAGTTGGCACAAGCTTAACTCAGCAAAAGTTCAGAGTCCTTGAAGCTCTCACGTAGTTGATATATACCATTTGGTTTTCAATTGAAGGGTCAGATAAGAAAAAGATGTGTTTAGTTTCTTGTTACTGTAGTTTCAAAGCGGTATTGTGATTTAAAGGTCGCTCGCCTTACTTCAAGGTGTGCTGTGCCTTTTGTGTGGTGTTAGGCTGTGTCATGCTATGCTGTATAGTGCTATTTTATGCTCTGTCATGATATGCCAATGTACTGTGTCACGCTTTGTTGTCTTGAGCTGTGTTAGGCTTAGTCAAGCTAAGTTTTTGCTCAGTTGTGCTGTGTCACACTACGCCAATATACTGTGTCACACTTTGCTCTCTTGCGCTGTGTTAGGCTAAATCATGCTAAGTTTTTGCTCAGTTGTGCTGTGTCACGCTTTGCCGATGTACTGTGTCATGCTTTACTGTCTTGCGCTATGTTAGGATGTTTCATGCTATGTTTACGCCATGCTGTATCAAGCTACACTCTTGCGCCGTGTTAAGCTGTGTCACGCTATGCTGTATTGCGATGTGTTTTGCAATATCACGCTGTTGTTATACTGTGTCACGTTTTCCTGTATTGCGCTACTTCAGGCTATGTCACGCTATTCCGTGTAATGCCACGCTATACTCTGTTGCGCTGTGTTCTACAGTACTGCTATCTACTAATAATTCCGTTTTAAGTTGTCAAAATCACTGTTACCAGTCCCCCTCTGCTGACTACAGTTAAATGCTGTGTGTTTCCAAAATAACTACTTGAAATATCTTTTTGCAGCTGGACACAACATGGCCGATCCGTTTGAACTCTCAACGATCCGCAGAGAGGTTGGTATTAAGTTTAGGCAAACAAACCAATAAGGATACAGTACTTTACTTTCAAGTGATGCACAGTTTGTGTAAAGAGAAACTGAGTCAAACGTGATGCATTGTGGGTAATGATAACAAGCTAGTGTCTATTGTTACTGAGACCTAGCATTGTTACTCAATTGGCGGATTGAGACAAGTGGCTCTTAGTTTCATGTCTTTCAACCGTCTGTTTCTTGATAGATTTACAGAAACTTTAATTTATAAATGTCTTAGGCTGCGTTATGAATAACGAAAACTCAAACAGTTGCTTTAAACTTTATAAAGGATTTAGACAAGGTGATCCTCTGTCATTCTACTTATTTATTTTTAATTAATCATCGAGATACTCGCTGTACAAATTCGAAGCCAACAAAACATCAAAGGAATCACATTTGGTAATAAAGAAACAAAACTTAGTATTTCCGCTAATGATGTCACAGCGTTTCTACAGGACAAAAGCTCATACGACAATCTAGTTCAAGTCCTTAAAGATTTAGAAAAGTGTGCTGGATTGAAAGTAACAAAGAAGAAACAGAAGCATATTGGTTAGGATGTGACCACAAAAATCCACCAATGGTCATTGACGGTGTTAAAAAAATTAACAAACCAAGAAAAATTGTAGGTATCTTTTTAACCTGTGATGGATCCAGAAAAATATAATATTAAATTTTGAACATGGAATAGACTCGGTAAAGAGAACACTAAACCTTTGGAATTGGCGAGATTTGACAATTTATGGAAAGGTTCAAATTATAAAATCCTTTATCATTCCAAAAATAAGCTACCGATCCAACATTATTTATCTTGGTTCTGAAAAAATTAAAAGAATAAACTGACAACTACTTGATTTTATATTGAAAGGTAAAGATAAAACAAAAAGATCAGTTAGCATTCATAACAACGAAAGCGGGGGTATCAAAATGGCTCATCTTGAATCACATATTAAAGCACAGCAGATTATGTGTATCAAGAGATATTGTTAAAATTACAAATCAACATGGAAAACAGTTCTAGACTATTAAGATTGAAAATTTATTTTCAATGCAATTTTGATGAATCTAATTTTAATGTCCAAATTTCTCAATTCTATAGTAGCTGTTTCAAAACATTCGCTTCTCTTAAGCCAACATCACATCTTAGGTATAAAAATAAAACGATCTATAACAAAAAAACTGAAAACCAAAGGCTTATTAAGGGTTAACGATCTTTTAAGCCGTCGAGGAGGATTCTTAAAAGTGAATAAACTTGTCAAACTGGGATACAGCGATTATAACCCACCCAATAATTTTCGTGCAATCTCATTGGATAAAACGCGTCACGTGGTACAAAATTGGAAGT
>JAOBRD020857238.1:0-29722 GCA_027575215.2 Hydrozoanthus sils | reverse complement strand
TGTAACCAGCACTATTTAAAAAATATTCATTACACCTTATGTTGTAACTCCTTCGCCTTTATGTTAGGATCGGGGGGGGAGGTAGGGCAACTTGCAATAGAGCTAGGCCTCAAACCAGACCTTTCATCATCCAAACTAAGTAGTGTAACTTTTATTCACTTCTTTTGACCTCTTCCTATATGAAATAACATACAGTACAGTTTCAGGTTAGAATCAATTTATAGAGCACAGACTTTTCTTCAAAACAATGCCCTTTTTTATACCAATTATGATGAACCCTAAAACACAGCACACACCTGGCCCTTCCCCTAGTAATTAAAACCACATGTAAGTTATAAATATCTTCAGCAACTCTTTCTTACCATTTGTTGAATCTGTTGTAGATAAGGTACACTGTTACAAAAATCAGCAGCGCTACTGTGACTGCAATTATGATGTAGATCCAAAATGGGAGACCATCTGCAAAACAATTAGATAAAATTAGATATACTGGAATTCTTTGTTTTGTTAAATTATACACTCATCTCTGATCTACATGAGCATGCCAATAAGGTACCTATGAAAAATAATTTACAGTGCTATGACAATAATAATAGTAAAGCTGGTGATGCTGAAGATGTTATACTAGCAATAAAAATTTGGAGCTATACCAACAGGCATTCCGGAATTCCGCAGAAAAAAATCCAAAATTCCGTGGAAATTTTCCACACAAGTAAATGAAATATATTTCTTATATGAAGCTTGCCAGAGACAAAATTCTGTGAATTCCACGATTTAAACTCTATTCTGTGATTCATCAGAGAATCTGTGAATTTCCGCGAAATCACGGCACCGCAGAATTCCAGAATGTCTGTACCAATGATGGGGGGAAGGTTGGAGAGGGGAGGGTCAAGGCAATTCTCTCCCCTCCCTCTGATTACTTCTTGCAGGCTTATTTACACAGCAGTCACTATTTTAACAACTGTACATCTTGTTGTCTCATGTTCCACTTCCTTCAAATGTACTTTGTTTACTCTGGAGTTCTGAATAAAGTGGTAAAATGGTACAGGGTCGAAAAATTTTCCTGATTCAAAAATAGTACAGGGCAAATAAAATTGAATAGAGTGGAAAAATCTTAAAAATTATAGATTAATATATTACTGTTGGTAACAATGTGAAAAAGTTCAATAATAATGTGCCAGCTACTATTTCAAAAAAGGTGTCTCTTGCATTGTGCAAGAGTCAGGTATACTCATGCCGATAAGAGTTGCATGTTATTAATAAAATTAAAGCTAGCTAAATCCTTTCTCGAGCCTAAGTGGCTCATAGGGTCGGCGCTTATCTCCGGTTTCTGTAGTGTTAAGCAGATGAGAGTCTTTGACTCCCCCTGGACAGGACACTAATCTATCGCAGGTTAGCCCCTAGCAGAACTGGTACTTGTTTATACAGCTGAGTTGACTGGAACAAGTCAGGTAAAGTGTCTTGTTCAAGGACACAACACAATGGTCTGACCGGGGCTTGAACCGACCCTAGGATTATGAGTCAAACATGCTAACTGCTCGGCCCCTGCGCTGCCATGTTATTAAACAGCTGAAAAATAAAGTCTTTTAGTTTGTTAGGAATTACTACTAATAAAGTGGCAGACTTTCACAACAAGAGTGAAAAATGTCAAAAATTAAAAATCGTATCATAGCAGTTTTGACTTAAGCTGTATGGAAAGGATTTTTTCAAAAAATAATCGAATATATTATACATATGATTATTAGTGAATCCAGAATAAACAAATTGTTGGTCCATGAAAAAAGTTATCTGAAGGTAAATTTATTGAGTTTTATTTTGGCATACTATCTCTGACAATCTTTAATCATTCAGCCATAAAAGCAATGGGTCTATCATTATTGGTTATGATGGGGTGTGAGTATAATACTGTATAAAGATGATATAGGATGTGTGTAGTTAGGGGCAGAAACATCATGAAACATGAGCTTTTGACACTACAACCAGAGGAAGACACATAATCAACATATTATTAGTATGCAGTTAAAGTCCCTATCAAGCTTATTTTTTTAAGTTCCTGGTGAAAAGTAGATCCCTTTAATAATAGTAATTTTCGAAAATAAAACCTTTTCTCACTGTTCCTGTTACATTTTTTAGACTTGAAGTGTGCAATGATGACGTAGCATGAGGCATGAAGCAGAGACAACCTTTTTTATCTCAAAAAATTCAATTCTGGCTACAATAGTCACATTGTCATAACTTTAAACAATGAATTATTCCCTTGAAATTGTTTGATATAAAATTTTATGATATTTTTTAACCGAAATGATTTTTTTAAAACAAAATCCACATAACTCACTGCTGTTATGTCACAGGTTACCAATCCCTGGCCTGCTCAGTCAAAATTTACATTCCAATCTTTTTTTGATTAAAAAATATACTTAGAGATGGAAATTTTCTTTGGTTATTTGATTTTTGAGTTCACAGATGACAACAGTTTTAATCTGGAATTTTAAAAAAATAAGCTTGATAGGGACTTTAACATAATATGCAGGAAGGGCATTAGTACAACATTGAGTCTTCTGTGAAGACTGAAGAGTCCTGAGTGGCTGCCGAAAGAAATTAAATTACAAGCTTAGAATTCTTTATGCAACCAAGACCAAATTACTCATTCTCGCATGGAATTTATTAAAATGGAACTCTTTGCTTTGGACATGATAGGAATGAAGTTTTCAACATTACCTGATCCTTCTGTTGGCCCTTGTACAATGGGGACAGTGTTATTTGTGTTATTTTTGGATAAAGCCTTCATCGCAGATGTGACCTGTATTACTGTGGTCCTTTCATTGTTGTTTTGTGTCTGTCTGAACTGAGTGTGGATAGGAGTTGTTACAAATATTCTTGCCGTTGTTGAATTTGATATTGACTGACCATTTAGGCTGTTACTAAGTGTTGGCTGAGTTCCTGGGTTGGAGGAATTGGTATTATCTAAAAGGGGGGAAGGACGAAAGTAAAAATTATTTAATACAATTTATATACTTTGCATCATTCATTAGTTATAATTATAATATATATTTGTAATAAACTAATTGTATTACACCGCTAACTCATCATTGGTCTTATTTTAAGCATACCAGAAAAACTGGAAATACTGTATTCTTTTCTTGAAAAATTTATTTTTTAGTCTGGGACTTGTTGAATGAAGATGGTCACTGGAATGTAGCCAAAATATTAATTATCAAATTTATTATAAGTGTTCTAATAGATGTCTTCTTAATTCTTTAAGCCTGCTTTTCGTGCCCAGAATCTAAGGCAAAAGAGCTTCAAAACAATTATAGAACTTGCTCACTAGTACTAGATTTGGTACTTACAAAGTTTGACACTTGAAATGGGTTCAGTTGCTCCCACTCAACTATTTTGATATTTTGAAGCATGATGTGCTTAATCAACAACCACTATATATATACTTCTCTTACAACAACCATTTCTTGCAAGTAATAAACATAACAAGCAAATATCATTAAGCTTATGTAACAATGACAACTAGTATTATATAAACAGACATTTCTTATTAATAATACTCTGCTAGTACAAAACGTCCTTGAAGTTTAGTGTCAAGATACAAGTTTGTTTTCATCAAACGTACATCCGGATGGAACACTTAACACAAATGGAATGGAACTGTTTTAACTGCAATATAGAATTATTATAAAGAGTGTACTGATTTAAAGATATAATTTAAAGAAAAAAGCTGAAATTGAAGCTGCAAATTATTGGCTCACGCTTTACCTTTCAGAACTCTTGAAGCATGCAAGTTTAACTGATTTGATGCATTTGTTATCACACGAAGCAAATGTTCACATCATCAATATATATAGTAGCAGATTTGAAAGGCGATCATTCAAGTGTATCTACTGGAAAAAATAGTGGCTGGTCATAACACAGGAATCTTAGGCTTGGCTATTTAAGGGAGCACGAACTGTCACTACAAATTCAAACCAAAACCTCTAGATAATTCCCAGCAGGAACTCTTTAACTACTCAACAGAAACACCTTAAAGGAAATTTCTTGTCCAAATTGATTGACTCAAATTAAACTCGATAACAAAGGATCCAGGAAAGTTTTTAAATTTGTCACGTATCGTCGATCGAGGGCCATCGAGTGGGAGGGCGAGGGGAATGCAAGCTGGTTGATTTGGTACATTTTGGACGACAAACCGACTGTTTTAGATTAGAAATTGCACAGCTGATAAAAAAAAACAGGCTATAAGTTTTCATTTATTTCGTCGGTATTTCTAACTAATTTTTACTTACTTAATTAAGGTTACTGGTGCATATATAACTAAGAATACAATACCAAAGACAAACCGCATTTCCTTTTAAAAACAGACGAAGTTTATTTTGAAATTATCAAATTTAAAACAGTTCTCAGGTCGATAACGACAAGGGAAAAAAACGTTCTTGAAGCTAAAATCCATCTTGGTTGTCATTCTGATCTTGAAAACGTTTATTTTTTTAGAATATACGGTATAGTATTGCAGTTGCTATTTAGCAATTTAAATTTTGCTTGTTGCACAAAAAAGGACAAGAAAGGAAGAAATGGTCGGTAAAACAAAGTCATGAAGTAGCAATTAAAATCGACATACGCATGTAGCTGTCACAGTAATTGCAAACGTGATTATTTTGATGTCTTAACGAACTACTTGTTCATGTTGTCACAAGATAAACTGAGAAACCATTCGGAAAAAACATCGGATTTGTTTTACTTTTCTAAACGGAGAGTCAATGGCAATGCCTCTCGTCGTCCACGAATGTTTTGTTTTTGTGATGAACCAATTCCTCGGAGTTATATTGTACACGTCTGATGTCGAGTGAGGTGCAATATCTTTTAACACCGAACTTTGTCATTCTAATTTATTCCTTCGTATTGAATGCAAACAGTTTTTCCTGTTGATTCCTTTAATTTGTATAAACGATTTTTGAAACAAGACGGACACAAAAACCAACCTTCCTCTATATTGTAACAGTTGTGCTGCAGTCGAACAACTGGCGATCAGGAAGCCATTCACATGTTGCCACTAGTCGCCACGTAATTTTCGCTAAATAAAGAAGTCAAAAACGATGATTACTACACTTTATTCGATTTAAAGTTGCTTCAGCCTGATTTCGCATTTGTTGTTGTTTCAATGAAAAAACTACCATGACCACGACACCACGACAACAGTATTGTCTGTATATAAATGTTCGTGAAGCTAGTTGAAATGTGAAAGGAAGGAAAATTTTTCTGGAACGATACAGCTTGGTGTATGTTTGCTAAACAATACTGCAAGTGCTTCCTGATTATAATTCTAAGCCAGCTTTCTTTCTAATGGACTTGAATTATCGATCGAAACGGATAAAGACAAAGCCGTTGAGTTGCGATTTTAAAAACACATTCTTGATTTCTTGAGAAATTTAACACAACGCACGAACTTTTCATAATTACATTTCTTATTTCTACATGAACCGTAAAAAGGATTTAATATTTACCTTCGCTTAAAGCGCATTGCCAGAGAAATATCGTTTGCAGAATTGTGAGCTTGTAACGTGTTCTGATCGCCATCAAAGTGACAACGGGAGTATTGACTATTGGCTGCCTTTGTAAAATCTACGGTTTCATGAAGTTTGTAATCTGAAGTTACCTGCATGCAGTTTTGCCCGACTTCAATATGAATCTCATACGATCATCACAATCAACTGTGAATTTTTCCGAAAATAGCTGGTAATAAGTCCGTGGCATTAAGTCTGGTGTTTTTGAAACCGTGGGTTTCTTTAAAACATACAAACCTGAACCCAGTCTCACTCGATAAGATTATTCGACGAATGATTGTTGAGAAAAAAAGGTCAAATTATACGTCACGAAAACAAATTTGGTTATAAACGACTGTTTAAGGGTACTCCGACCAAATAACTTCTTATTCAAAATCACAACAGCATGGATAGGAAATACACCCATTATTAACCGGAAACTCGTCGAAACAAACATGTTTTGGTTTAAAACAGGAGAGAGGGGAAAGCGAGACTTGGAATGTCACGCATTTCCTGTGTACCGCGTTACCATACTCAGCGGTAGCTCAACCAAATATATGCACGACGGCCTCAAGCGCACAAATAAATAACTTGACGAAAAAGCGACTGATCATGTTGGGTATGAAGAGATGAGTTTAGTTTTGAATTTCTTTTATTTCCTGGATAGAAACCTTATCTATGTATCGCCAGGGCGAGAAGATGAAAAAGCAGTTTTATCGGGTCAAACAGCTCGCAGATCAGCGAGTCGGAAGGTAATTTTTATGCATTTCGATTCTACTGTTATGCGGAAGTTTATCCTGACATTTCCATCTTTGACGGCGGTGTTTGGGGAAAGTACACCGCGGTGTGGTAACTCACGCGTTTCTCTTTACGAAATCAGGGCTGAGAAGACTGAATTACTGAGTGAAGATCTCCAGCATGTAAGTGGAAAACCATATTGATATTGTATATAATTAAGCTAAGTTATAGGAGGAAATCTTATCGCTGGCTTCCAGTCATGTATTTTCCAACTTTTCAGTAGATCTCAACGGAAGGGGCTGGGCCCAAAGTGCCTCTGCAGGATGCACTCTGCCGTCTTTGCATTGGTCTGGCTCATTTTTTATCGCAAAACTTCAGTGATAGTCGATGATTGTTCAGATATTTGAACAGCCGATTAAACTAATTCACAGTTCCTGAAATATCAGACACTAATTGCCACACCACTGCAGCAGTGCTCATTGTCGAATGACGTTTGGTTATTTTGCATACGACAAACAAAAAGTGAATATATTCAACGCATACTTAAATTCTAACTGTCATTAATTTGTATGTAACAACTGGTCATCTTTTCCACATAGTTTTAAAATAGTTAATGTGTCAGTTTAATTTTAGAATTAGAGTAAGGTCAGTGTATCATGCAGGATTATGAAAAGGAAAGTAGAACAATATTAATTGTCAATGGTATAAGTAAAACTGAAATCCCATTGGCCAGCAAGTATAGTTTGAATTAAAATTGTAACTAACCAAAATAATGTGTGATTTTTAAGAGGAGGGTGTTTAGGCACTTTAAAAATGCAAAACTGCACAAAAATTCACCAAAAACTAAAAACTACAATAAATTTTGCTAAATAAATGCATTAGAAATATGAAACCTGAAAGTTGCAGTTTCATATTTTTAAATCGGAAAAGCTGATATTTTTTTTGCCAAAAGCTGAAAACCGATTCATTAGTAAAGGAAAAACCACAGACCACCTAGAGGACAACAAAACCAATAATCACATTTTTTTTGTGAAAACTGCAAAAAATGCTCCAAAATATAGGCAAAACCAAAAATCCCAAACCCCCAACTTATAATATAGATGAAATGAAAATCAGAATACACACATTTAAAATTATTTATAATTTTATTATGATAATATATAACAACCTGATCATGTATGTACAGACAAAGCAATGGATGTTAATAAGTTATTTATTATATGATTTTTGTAAATAGACCCTTTCATGGTTTATGTCCCGTATATGTATGTAACTTTTTTTAAATACAAAGTTGCAAAATTTATACGATATCAGTGTAAAGTGCTAAGTACTAAAAATTATTACATCTAGTACCATTTTTGATGGTGATAGGCCAAAAATTTTAAAGACATTTGTATGTTTGGGGCATGAAATCGCTTCCCTCCCCCATCATACATTTCTCTGTAAAAATTAATGATTGCACATGGCTATACCTTTACCATCTTATCACATATCAACCCCAAATTTAGCAGATATTATACTAATTTTGAAGCATTCTTTCAACTAGTAGCAACAAACTTTTACTTTATATTGGTCTAGTTAGAATTTTGACAAAAACTGTAAAAGGGTCTGTTTAGTCAGAAATTTAAAAATAAACGAAAGCGAAATGAAGCGTAGTGGCAAAAAGTACAAATTAGGTTTGTAATGCCCACGGGCATTATAACATATATAATCCTGCCCTCTCTGCAGCCAGTGAGATTTCAGGATTCTCTCTGGCCATATTTAAGATTTTTTTCGAACCCTTAATTACTGTAATTTCTCTATCTCTAATGCCCCCCCTCTTTTTCAAGCTCCCCCTCATCCCTTCAACAAGAAATGAATAAGCCTAGGGTGTACTGTAAACAGACGTCTTTGGAAGTTTAGGTGATTTTTATAGACTGTTTAGTAGCCCAGTGCCTCATTGGCAAAGATTTTAACATTAATTTTTTTTATAAATTGTTAGTTAGTCTAATTGCAAGATAGCTTTGTTGGTCTTCTCAAGACAGTTTTGTTTAGTGTTGCAAGAAGTTAAAAACTATCAAAAAAAAAGAATAATTGTCATTCTTCTCTTGTGTGCAGAAGATGGATGAATGAAAGAAATTCAGAGTTATGTCAATGATATTCTGTTGAATTTATTAAGCCCCCTACTCTTCCTCTAAAGTGCTTGCAAACGTTGAATAGAGAAATTACAGTTATCAAACTTAGGTGGTTGATATGGGATACATCTGAAAGCTAGTGCATAAAACTCCATACATTTTACAATTTATTAGATGTTTTGATATTAAAGGAACTAATACTTCAGTATGGTTCATGTGGGCCTTGAAAAATCCTTAAAAAACAAACCATTCCTTGAAAAAAAAACCAGTCCTTCAAAAGTCCTTGAAAAACAAACCAGTCCCTGAAAAGTCCTTGAAAAACAAACAAGTCCATGAAAAGTTCTTGAAAAACAAACAAGTCCATGAAAAGACCTTGAAAAACAAACCAGTCCATGAAAAGTTCTTGAAAAACAAAAAGTAAGAGTAATTTGAATACATATTGGCTTTGTTCTTGAAAATATCTTGAATTTGATTAAAAAGTCCTTGAAAATTTGGAAATATCCTTGGATTTTTATGAGACAAATAATGTATGTTGTTTTGGCTATTTGGGCCATTTTTACAAATACCTGTGTTGGCCAATTCTTTACATTTTGTAGCTGAAAGAAAAGCAGAAGGACTTGTATAAATAGAGAACAAACTTGAACTGAAACAGCAAACCAAAAGATTAAAAATCAGTTGTTTATTCCAGCTTTTTAATTTTGCTAAGTTTTAGATCAAGTTTTTTTTTTATTTCAGGAGACCTAAACCGGTTTCAGTTGGTGGTACACAAACTATTCTTCATGAATAGAATAAAAGTTGTGTATTGTTGTGTGACAAATAGTTAGTTAGTTAGTTAGGCCCTTAGCTCCCTGCGGAGCATAGGCCATCTACCACAGATCGCCATCGCACATGACTTTGGGCTTTCCTGTTGGCGTCTGTCCAAGACATATGTGTGACAAATAGTCCTTGAGAAATTGTCAACTATCCTTGAAAAGTCCTTGCATTTTTTTAGAAAGTTTTTTGTGTAAACCATAATCAGTCATTGTTTTCTAAAGTTATATACTGTGCTGTGTATTTGTTGATTTATATATCAAATAATTGTTTTTATTATACTCTATTTACCTTTTCATGTTGTAATTTCAAAATGTAGAGTTCTTCCCTTCTTTTACAGTTAAGTATGCATTGGTATCTTTCATGATTAGGTTGAGAAGACAGTGGAAAAAATTAAACATGCCTGTCAGTCCACCAACAAAAGACTTACTGCTTGCATGCAAGGGTCTGGGGGAGACTTTGAGAAGAGACTTGTAAGTTATATTGGCTTTAGTGATTTTAGTGTGTGATGTTGTTTTATTAAGTGTTGTATTATGTAACATGATTATGAACGTTGTGACTGTAAGTTGTTTGAATGTTTGCTTGGGAATGATAGTTACTCAGCTAATGAGTACACAGGTACTGATATCAAATCAAGTATTTTGCTGAGAACAAAGCAATGCAGTTGTTAATAACCTCAACATCAAGATGAAACCCTAGTTGTTTATTGCTCTTTTTCTGATGTAACTTCTGCACACAATTATGGGGAAACTTTGCCTTATTATAAATTCCCAGACAGTTTTGATGTTTCTCATTTCTATGTGATATTTCAACCAATACTCAATTTTTGTTAGTAATTAATTGGCCATCTATAGGTGGCAAGTTCAAGCCCTATATTGGTTGTGACTTAGTAGTAAGTACTGTAGGAATAACAAAGTTTCTCAGTCTGCAATATGTGTTAGTTTTACTTGTTTTAAGAATTTTGTTCAGTACATGTAAGATACAAGACAGATTTATCAGTATTTTTTTTGTTCACATCATTTTGTTGTAGGCCTTTTTTTTTCAAAGAGCCAAAGCTGGTGATGATATCTCTGGTGTTTGGCATGAAATGAAGACAAACTTAAGGGTAAATAATGATGGCCATAATATGAAAAAAACAACTGAATGTTTGACAAATATATTCAACTGAACCCATGCGACAACTTTCATTCATAATTACTCCTTGTTTGCACCAGCTTGGCCAGAATGCTCATGTATAATCCAGCACTCTCTTTGTCTTAAAAATTGTCCTGATAAATAACAACTTTATGAATGTATACTCTGTTACTGTAGCTAGAATAAGTGTTTTGTCAAATAAACATTTGCCTCAGGTAATTTAATACTTATATTAATTATTTTTTCTTAATATCAAATTATCTGTTTCATTAAAGGATACTCTATTTGTCATAAGGTGGCTTGCAATTAAGTAATCCTGAATGGAGTTATAAGGGAGACATTCATATTAAAAAGTAATGCACATATTATTGGTGTACGTGTGGCATAACAATGTTTTACATAGCTCTGTAGTTCTTGTCTTTTTTTCTGAATAAACTGTTGCTCTTAACTGAATTTTTTCTGGTTCACAAAACTTGACAGTAACTTTATACAGTGAGATCCCATTAATATGGTCACCTATGGGCCAGAAAAAATTGGCTGTAATAACAGGGTGACCATATTAATGACAGAGGTTCTTTGATAAGAAAAAGTATGGCCATTCAATTGATGGACCAAGCAATAAGTCACAGTTATAATGAGGTGGCTATAAGGCCAGGTTCCTTTGTTTTGTGTTACTAAAAACCTATCTTTGTTACTTTTATTCATTTGTATACTAGCTTGTAGCTGAGCTTATGTAACAAAATTTGTGAATAGATATTAAATATGGCTTTGCATACTATGTTTCATTTGATAAAGAAACAGAGAAGGGAACTTACATGTTGTGTCATTTAAAATGTAACTGCATGACACATCAGCCAACTTGATCCAGAGTGAGGCATGCATGGAAGTTTTTACTTTCAGATTACCAAGAGTACAGAGCAATACTATGTTATTCAGAGATTTCCAACCATGGTTTCAAACTGTAATACATATCTTGAGTTTCTCACAAATTTGCCATTTGTACACGAGAAATTGTCCTTCTTCAGGTGTTGTAGGTATGAAATTTGCAAGTTACGTAATATGAATTCAATTTGAATGTAAAGTGTTTTATGGATGCCTGTTCATTGGATGAAAATAATTTTAAGGCAAAAAAGTTTTGTTGTTTGTCTGCAACCCAGGCAGCCTGTTCACTTATTTTGATGATAGGGGGGGAGGATGGGGACTCTTTTTGGTCATGAAAAAATGCAGGAATTTTTTTAGGTATTATGTTTCTCTTTGTCTTGAATCAACAATAACATAAGCACAATTTACTGGGTATGGTAAAAAAAGTAGGGGTTCTTTTGGGCATAAAATATGAACCTCTGTTGTTCCCCCTCTCAATCCCCCTTATATTAGAATTGAAATTAATATGTGAATGGGCCCCCATGGGGCATAAAATGTTTCACTGGAAGACAGAAGTTAACCCCTTTTTTTCCTGGGTTTGTTGAAACACTGAACTCATAGAACCTCAACATGTGTTTAAAGGTGAAAATATTCATGGAACTTTGCATAACAGGGTCTCAACAGCTGCTCTAAGAGTGTAAGAGAGATCCATGGCTTGTGTGAAACTGTTTGTGACAGTTTTAGAAGGTTTAAAATAATATCATTCTACCCACAGAGAAAACTGAACAGTACAGCCCTTGCTCAGAGTATGATTGAGGCAAGCCAACAGTTAGGTGAAGGATCACTCTTAGGGTAAGAAGTTTGTTTCACTTTGATTGACAGACAGTATGAGTAGACAAGTCTTGAACCTCAGTGTATTGATATCAGACATACTGCATTATCGACAGACTGTGAGAGTAGAGAATAATGCTCGATCAGGGGCGGATACAGGGGGAGATAGATTGGTTGGATTTCCACCCACCTTTTTGCACTACTAAAAAAAAAAAAGAACAAAAGGACACAATTTATCAAAGGTATGTCACAAAGTGTCGACGCAACAGGCAAAATATTTGCCGGTTTACAGACAATCAATCTTTTTAGAGCCGCGGAATATTGTTATTAACATGCTTTTTTCCAGAGAGCAAAAAGCGAAAGTTAAAGAGTTTGTGAGAATGCCTTGGGTTGAGAGGCACTCGACATTTGAAACCATAATTATTTGGATTGTACAAGTTTATTGTCATCACACTCAGTGAAGTTTGCGAGCCGTCACATGATGATCGCTTCTATCTGAATGATGAGGAATGGAGCTTAGGTGCTAAAACTAATACTCTGGTAAATGGACTGAGACATGCTATGAAGAACTTTGGAGACATCTTCAACTTTGCCTGTGCAAAGGAGATGATAGATCCCACATACATCCATTTGTCGCTTCTCTTCAAGGTTGCCTTATAGATGTTTAGTTTGAAAAGGATTGAAAAATAATGTTATCACCTTTTACAATAGCATTCGGGCTAATAATTGACATGTTGTTCCTATGCATGTATCAGAAAGTATTAAGTCTTGCTGAGCTGGTGGAGTTAAGTGAGGACTGCCCTTTTGTCTAGTGCAGGCAACAGAATCGAGATAATACACAATAGTGAACACCCTTTCTAGCCTAATCTGTACAGAACTGAAATGTCTCTTTAGCAAAGACACTGAAATAAGCCAACCATGAGCTCTGTGTTCTCATTCCTTCTGTTTTGTTAACTAAGAACTCTGAAGGTATAGCTAAACATGCTACAATTCTGCAAAAGAAGTGGAATTACTTACTGCCAGTCTTATCAGCATTTCAGAGTAAGCTGTATACTTTGTTGGCACAGTTATTGCAACAAGCCTCTTGGTGGAACATGCAGATATCAATATTCTTTCTCAACATTCTAGAGCTGCTCAAGATTCTAGCAGTACTGCCAGTGGGAAGAACAGAAGTGGAGCAATAATTCTCTTGTATGATAAGGATGCTTATCTGGTTCAGGAGCTTAATGGCCACTGAACGAATATCCAACTGATAGTCATTCCATATGTCAGGATTTAGAACAAGGTTCATAGACTTCATCACTTCCTTAATATAGGTATAAGAGAATTCAAAAGCAGATTATACTTTCCACAACCACAAGAATGTTATTACAAAATACAGTGCGGCACACCATTATATGGCTGGAATAGTCTGCCTTCTAATGTAAGAGAATCAGTGTCTCTTGAGTCTTCGACATTTAGATTTTACAAATCTGTATATGACCGTGTTGAAACAAAGACTTGTATGTATGAATGTATGTATCTAAAAAAGAAGGCTTGTGTGCAAGAACTTATCAAACAAAATCCACCCCCCTTTTTGAAATCGTGTATCTGCCCCTGTAAATAGGCATTGTAGTTGACAGATTGTATGAATCAGAGAAAGTTGATAAACAGACAGAATGATTAACAGATGGTGTTGATCAGAAAATGTTGTTAACAGACAATATGGTTCAAGTTGATGGATGGAGTTGACCAGAGTGGTTATCAAACAGACAGTATGATTGAAAAATGGTGTGAACCAGCAGAAAGTAGATAGTGAAGTTAAACCCTTAAATCTGAGAATGTTAGTAGACATGCATTGTAGGTAACTAAGTTAGCCTGTTACTGTTGGGGGTTGGAGCAAGAGAAGTTGAAAAATACTAGAAGTAAGTTTTGAATTCAAACTCTGTTACACTGCTCATCTTCTTTGCTGTTTATTTCACAGGACAGTTCTAGCTCGGACAGGAGATGCAGAGTCAGCTCTGGCAATGGAACAGGCCAACTATGAGATGCAGGTTGAGAAGAATGTTATTGCCCCCCTTACTGCACTCTTAGAGGTAGGCAATTACAACTGGGGTTGAAAGTCAATCACACCCTACCTTCCTTTATCCTATCATGTACCTAATCGTCACTGTAATTAAACAGTACTTTCATAAAAAGTACCAATTAAAAGCTTTTTTTCCCTTTTTGGGAGATTTTAGGTGGGGCAAGTCTATTTTAAAGGGGTATTTAAATAATAGGGAGCATTGAGTTAAGAGGGGACATCAGGTGTTTTTCCACAGCAGTATGGTATGACTTAAGTAATGTTCCAAGTAAGAACTAGAGAGGTCTAACTGCAATGGAATCCAGAAAGGTGCTAATTGTCTTATTATTAAACTGTTGATCTGATTGACTAAATTTTAAAAAGGGACAATATCTTGATAAGTAAGCTGATGTATTTCTTTCCAGTCCGCCCATTCATTCCTTTCTAATTCAAACAATTCTGTTTTTAAATTTAAGAAAAATTCTATGTGGTGAACATTGAAAATAAAATGGTTTTCTTCGCTTTTGTTTTGGAGTTCTTCGATTGGCTTATGATAAGTATTATAGCACAAAAGAAACATTGCTTTAAAATAGAATTTCAATGCTTTTTACTTTAAAACTGTTGTATACTGGTTGATATATTCTTGGTATGAAAATTTAAACTTTCTAGTGTGAGAAAAGCCAAATGTGGCAGAACAATGGGAGGCTGTCTCATTCTTACATGGACCAATACTTAATTTTACATATGTTTGCAGAGTTTCTTGAACTGGAGTCTTAAATGTAGCAATCCTTGTCAATGGCATTGCTTAATCAGACTGTAAAATCTCAACAAAAAAAATAACAAGTTTTCCAGCAAATGCCCCACTAAGATAATCACTTCCCCTCAAACATATGCAGTCGGCATTTTTTTCTTTTTAAAGGGTTGAAAGAAGGCACTACTTATTTAATTTGTTCTTGTATTAATTTAAGAGGCCATCTATTTGACTCTTGTTTTGTTAGCACAGATGGTAAGATGCCATTTGCATTTCATTCCCAATAAAAATGCTGTTCATTAGGTTTCAATGCCACTGGGTTCATTTCCCATACAGTCAGTGCCTACTTAGCATAAATTGTAAGGTGCTCCCAAGTTCCTTTCTCAGGCAATCCCTGTTCAATAGGTGTCCCCTGGATTCAATTTCCAGGCAACTTCTGTTCGTTAGACAATCACTGTTCATTAGGTGCCCCATGGATTCAATTTCCAGACAACTTCTGTTCATTAGGTCTATACACCTCGAGCTCATTTCCCAGCCAACTATGTCCTGTTTATTACAAATGGGTTTCAAGTCCTGGCAACTGTTGTTTTTGATCCCCCCCATGAAACTCATTCCAGACATCTGATGTTTATTGTGTTCCCCCTGAGTTTCTTTCCCTGCCAACTTTCCCTGGTATAGAAAGGTTCCACAGGTGCCCACAAAGTTTTAACTTTCATTCCCAGCTGAGCTTCACTTGAGTATAAGCTTGGAGTTATTAAGTTTTATTTACCACATCCTTCACTTCAGACTTGGAGAACACAGTTTTGCTCTTAAACACAAATCAACAACAAAACAGAAAGTCCTTCAACAAGATCTTAGTTATTATAGAAAGGGAGATGTTCACTTAAGAAAATTGATTGTTGTTCATACTTGTTTCATTGCTGGTTTTAAGTTTTATCAAACAGGTTTCATCTTACTTACATGTACTTATTTGCCATCAGAATGACATTCCCAGTATAGCTCAGCAGAAGAAGAAACTGTTAAAAGCAAGATTGGATATGGATACAGTGCGATCACGGTAAGAATTTTAATTATTTTGTTGAACCAAGGCCCATTTTGATTCTTCAACTAAATACAAACTCTGATTATTACTGTAATTTCTGGGCGATAACCCGCACGGCAGATTACCCACACCTCTCTATTTTCGCTCCAAGAAAATAAACAAATCAGCAGATTACCTGCATACATAGGTAACCTGCACCCAAAATCAAAAGAAAATATGCAAAAGAGTACGAAGAGTTACAAATTTGAAGTAATTTGAAAATGCTTTAAATGGCCTTCCTCGCTAATCCATATAATAAAGATAAAAATCTGTCTTATTAAGCTGCCAATTCATATTTAATAATTTTATATAGTTTTTAGTGTTATTGAATGGTTGAAACAAAAATCATTATTATTCAATGGAAAGAACTCTCGGACTCTGTGATATCCATGATCTCCTCACTTTTAATAGTCAAGTTTCGTATCCACTTAAGTGATGTTTTTGATTTCACGTGGCTGAATTTTAGTGTTGCATTGTGCCATTGCAATTGTTCAGTGCCATTTTTGTTAGGTTGAGGAGAGGCTGGGGCGATGAAAAACTCAAATGGGGTGGGGTCGAATTGAGCAGATTCATGGGATATTTATTTAACGTGAGCATACAAGGCCTTAGAAATCATTTCAAACAGAAATACACTCTTTTACTCAAGATGGTACTAGCCTAGTTCACTGATTTTGTAAGTGTTTCATTTACACATGTGCTGGAAATAACTTTTCTAATTGTGCTGTGTCATGAATAAAATGAATCGAAAAGTTTCGGCATGATCATGAATCAGATGCCTTAAGAAGGTAGAAGCATGTGAACTTGTGAAGTTGATGTGAACAGTGTAAACAATAAGAATTTTTTTATGTTCATCAAATTTACTGGACGAGTTAAATGCATATCAAATGATTTAAAAATTATCGCATTACCCGCACCTCCTTTATACCCACAGCAACATCTAAACACAGAAAAATTAATGTATTACCCGCAGGTATCACCCAGAAATTACAGTAATGTGAAATTGACTCCAAATCAATAGATAAAGAGACTGAAACACTTTATTTTTGTTTCTGATTTTGTCTTTGTAAACATGACTTTGTTTTTATCCATCTCTGTAAATGTAGTTTATTTAGTTTTGTGTGTGTGAGAGCATTACATGATGGGAACTTTGAATTCCTAGTGGCCTTCCTCAAATTCACACCTTAATTAAGTTCAACACTGTCCTAAGGGTTTTGCATGCCCCAAATAATAGTATTCTACATACTCTACTGTATTATCTCTGCTAACTTTTAGCTCTATGATTATTATTATAAATTGATGTATATAACAATAAAACATGTACTGGTGCTAACTTACATGTTATAAGTATTTTCTTAATAAAGACTTATTATTATTGTTGAATATTATATCTTCATTGTTAAATATGTTATTAATTTTGACATTATTGAGTCTTTTTTAAATCTGACTAGATGGTCAGCAGCTGTTAAGGTTTCCCATGGTGCCAGTAAAGATATGTTAGCGGCCGCTGCCAAGGCAGATGCACTTAAAGATCAACACGAGGAAGAGCAGGCCAAGTTTGAAAACTGCCAGGTAGGTTCAATTCAAAGAGCTTTCCATGGTATCTTTCCAAGGTAGTGCATTGTCATCAAGCTTGTTGATAAGCTACAGTCAGATTAGAGGAGACAGCAAAGTGGCAGAGTGGTTAGCATACTGAAGTGTAATCCTATGGTCGCAAGTTTGAGCCCCAGTCACTCTAGTGTGTTGCGACCTTGAGCAAAACGCTTTACCCTATTTGTACCAGTTGACTAGCTGTATAAATGAGTACCAGCTTCTGTGAGGGACCAACCTCTGATGAATTAGTGTTCTTTCGGGTAGGAATCAAAGGCTCTCACCTGCTTAAGACCATGAAAACTGGCGACAAGCATCAGCCACAATGGCCACTTGCCTTGAGAAATTATTTGGCTAGCTTAGTTAGCAAACTGGTTAGAGGCAAAAGTACAAAAAAACCCAGCAAAGTTGTTTAAGCTTCTACATTCTCTTTTCACTGTGTGACTTCTTTAAGTTTAAGAGTTTTTCATGTATTTGCATTTCTTATAATTTTATTATTTTCATTCTAGCTTAAATCACTGAAACTACTATGTACACTAGTCTCATAATTCATATGTCGTGTGTGTTGACCTTCAGCATGCCCTTACAACTGAGCTGCTGACCTTTGTCTCAAGAGAAGGTGAATATGCAGACTGGATTATAAAGGTAACCTGGGGCCACTGTTATTTCTTTACCTGTCTGGTGTTTTCAACCTTTGTTTCTGATAATCCATTGATCAGCTTGCAATAATAATCAATTAGGCAAGAGCAAACTTTTGCAAAGGTAAAGTTCCATTTCTAAAGGCAAATAAGAATTTGTGTTTGGTTACGATCCCAGAAGCATTTGTTTTTGGTATTTATTGAGGACATGCCATTTTCCCAAGTAAGAGAAGATTTTCAGCTTTGCAAACTATTTTTACAGGTTGCCTGACAAGAGTTATCTTAGTAAAGAAAAGGCTATTAGCAAAAGGAATACTAGTTTTTAGACTTTTGTTAACTTCCATTTGATTTTTTCTAAGCAAAAGGAAGTTTAAAAAGCAGAATTCACCTCTGTTTTGATGTAATATTAGTAATTTATTCTTGCCTTTGTGTGTTTCTACTAAACCCAATGTGTTTTTATTGACTGTTACATACTGTATATGCGGTAGTCTACTCTTCTAATTTATTTGCACAGTGAGGAGAGAAAGAACATTATAACTATAGTTATAAATTAAAATGATAATAATAATGACATTATTAATAAGATGAATAATGATAATAATAGTAATATTAACAGTAACAACAGTTCTTAGCATGCATTTGCCAGAATGAATGTGTTTATAAACATTCACTTGGGGAAGCTGAAGACAGACTACAATATTAGCGTCATTGGTTGCACCGCAGTTTATAATAAATATTGAGATAAACTCTTCCTGTGACAAAGAACAGACCACCACATCAGGGAGAACTTCCCAGTCTACATTAATTAGTATTATTTATTCTTTAACTGTTTTTGATATTTCCTTCCTTCTCAGTTCCTTGAAGCTCAGAAGGAGTTCCATAGAAAAGCTGCAGTTATTTTTGAAGAGATGTTGCCAATGCTCAAGAAACAAGTGGGTGGGTTATTTTGATAAAATTACTATTGATAAATTTCTGAAATGCTTTATCAGTGCTTCTTTGATCTCTCAGCTCTGGCACGACACTTAGTGTTTGGTTTGAGCTTACTAAATAACCTCGTTATTAACTTTTGGAGAGATTTAATTTCTTGTTACAGCAATGGTATTGTTTATATAATATAATACCAGCATGTTTTTAGAAAAAGCTGTTTCTTTTTTTTGCAGGATAATTAATAAAGTTATACAGTGTGATTGATTTCTTTCTCATAACTTGACAGCATTTATTTCATATTGATAACTTGAGAGAAAAACCAATGAAATAATAGTCTCTCTTACCAAATTAAAAACTGTAGATCAAGACTATCTTTGAAATTTTGAAATTAGAATTGATGAACATTCAGATCTGAACAAACAAACTGAGTCAACTCTGCTTGGAAGGAAAACAACATTTGAATGAAAAATCTTAACAATTGCACATAATTGGTAAGAAAAAACGTGGAAGAATCACTGAAGCATTGTACATTGCAGTTTATCGCCCAGGTACAACCCTTTGTACTTGCTCTGTTTCCCAAGGCCTTTGGCATATCTTAAAATTTTTGCTATGCTACCCTTTGTTAGTTTTACTCTGAAGATGAACTACATAGTACGAAAACGTTTTCTAAGACTTTAACCGAAAAAAGTTTACCATATTTTAAACAATTACAGACAGGCTTATTATGACATAAGACTATCTTGCTTGTCAGCTTGTTGTATGTCAAACCCTGAATGTGTTTTTGATCATTGTAGAGGGTTCAGTGTTAAGACCTGTGTATGGCTGTCCTTTGGAGGATCACCTACGAGTTCACGAGAGGGAGATAGCCTTTGTCATAGAAGAATGTGTAACCTTTTTACATGAACTCGCTATGGATGTTCAGGTATGCAGATGAAAACCCTCAAATTTTCTCGTGTAATATATACAAAGACATCAGAGAAATAGATTTTGAAAAATATTCAAAATTCTAGATTTCGATCTTACTATTAAAGATGGGTTCGATAAAATTGTTTTCGACACTTCAAATCAATCTGTAATAACGTACACTTCAAATTTCCTTTGCAAATGCTTTCTCAGACGAAAATCATTGCTCCAACCATGATAAAAAATATATGAAAAAATGTGAAGTGTTCATCAAAGCAGTTTAGAACCGTCTGCTAGTTGTTTTGTTATTTTTTTTCTATATTGTTACTGTTAAAGTTTTCAAAATCTTTTGGAATTTTTTTTTTCATTTGATTGTGATTAAACTGAATATATATACTGTAATCAAAACTGAAATGCCTTTAAATCAACCCTATTAATCAATGCTGTAAAAATAGGTTGCTTTGACAGTATGTAACAATTTACATCATGCCAATAAAGCAATTACTTCACTTCACTTTTAAACCACCACTTATTCACAAAATTTCAGAATATAAAGAGCAACTTGGTTTCAAACTGGGGGTTGCGACTTAAAAATGAGTCTTCCAGAAACAAAAAATTTAACATCCAAAAGTTAGAAGCCGACTCTGTTTCCAGAAAACATCAAAAAACAGACTTTTTGGATTTTGGAGAATTCTAAACAACTGGCTAGACAAGTGGAAACTCACACAAATTCTGCAAAGATTTTAGTGTTTGAATGCATAGTTTCAGCGTTTTTATCCTCAAAACTGTGAAAAGTTTTTTTGTAAAGAGGATATTTTGTTCATCAAGCAAGTTGTGTTTTTCAAAAAAACAGAATGTGGCTTAAAACTTTAGGTATTATATCTGAAACAAACCGTTAGTGAAACCGTTGTGCTATCTTTGTCAAAAGGGGAGTACGGCTTAATAGTGAGTGCGGCACTGTAGTATCTGCCTTGGAGAGAAGAAAAGAGTAGGTAGAAGAAAAAATGTTTAATTTGCAGGGGTGAAAGGGTTTAAACTTAACGATGCGTTAATTATGTTTGTGTCTCGTGTTTTTCAGGGATTGTTCAGATTAGCCGGAAGTGCTGCGAGAGTCCGTAGACTTAAGGCGAGTAACGCTTCAAACTCAATGGTGGTTTCTTTGTTTCGAAAATTCTATTTTTCTTGAAACAAAAAATAAAAAAATTCTCATTTTGCTTAAAGCTTTAGCATTCGCGATTTATGATGGTCAATAGGCTTAGCACAAAAACTTCGTGGATATTTTTGGCGTCGTGTTTTGCCCAGCCCGTAGTTTTTTTTTTTGCATTGGTCAGCGGTATAAACCTTTTTCAAAAATAGCAGTGATTTTAATATTATTTTGTGTGCTTTCAACCAGCCCTGTTAGCCTCTTTCTTGAGTTAAACTTTCAAAAGAATTTGTTATCCAAACCCAGGTCAGTAGGGCTGATTTGAAAGTACACAAGAGAATGATAAAATCGCCGCCATTTTTGAAAAAGGTCTATGCTCAAATGACTCGTAAAATTTTTTTGAATTTACCATTTGGATCACATTTCATAAGATTATTTTGCCATTAATTCATGTAGGTGTTACAACGATAGGTACTTCTTAAAAAGTGATGAAAAAGTGGAAAAAATAAGAACTCAACAATCCAACTATGGCCTCCCATCAAAGATCGACTAGAGTGCAACTTCTAGAGGCTAGACGAGTTATTGGCAACGCTAAAATTTCGTAAATACAGTGGCTCTAGCAAAACAAACTCAACTCTGAAAACGTTCGACTTCGGCCATCGTACGGGCTACTTGAAGTTACTTGTATTGAATTTTATATTGTAGATTTGATATTAAGTACGCTCTGATTGGTTAAAAACCTATGTTTTATCAATGCGCAAAAAATGGAGAAAGTATGTTTTGTTGTTTTTGGGCACATTATTTCCTGTCAACATGTTAGAGATGTCGAAATACATTTTCAATGAAAAAATTTGTGATTCAGCTCCTTGTGAAGTAACAAAAAGTTTTGACAACGTGATTCATAAAGAATACGAAATCAGTGGAGTATATTTTCAGTTGCATTTTGGTCGAGCTACCGTTTGTCAATCTTTGTGCTACATGTTGTCACAAGCAAATGAAGAAGCTCAAGCCGTGTATTAGATAGGATTCTTTATTTGTGAATAAATTTATATGATTGTTTCAGAACTACTCCTGGACCACTAATTAGAAAACATTTACTTTGTTTTGTTTTTGTTTTGCTTTGTTTTATGATATTTTACCTCAAGGAGTCATGAGAGAACAGGCAATAGAATTCAAGGTCTCCTCCGAGGTCTGCCACCCGGGACCTTGGGTTTAACGTCCTTGTCCGAGAAGACACGAAGGTCTAACTGTTTGCCGATGTTAGAGCAAAGGTAGTACCTTCTCCTCAGTTTAGTTTCGTTTTGGTCTCACTTTCAACGAGAGTGGGAGGTGCACAAAAGAAGAATCGTTGGCCTATCAAAAGCCGTCTCAGCGTAGAAATGTCACTCAAAATTTACATAAAACCGGTTACCAAGGAATACCTTTGGCTCAATTATAGTATAAAAATTATTATTGAATTGCTTGTTGTTACTTATTAGACTAGCGCTGTAACCATGACATTTTTTGTCGTTTTTTCCCTCATAGGCCTCGTTCGATGCAGGGATAGTTGATCTAGCAGAGTTAGAGAGTGATGTTCATGTTGTTACAGGTATGGGTTTCTTGGTCAACAGCCGCAAGATTTATAAATTGTTTGGTGCAGTGTCTTTTTAGTTATCGGCCTGTTGCTCTCCACCTACAATCCCCGACAAAAGAAAATGAAACACCCCCTTCCCCCCATACAAAGTTGATTGTTGGATGTAAAAACATGCGAGTTTTTTGCAATTGCTGGACAAACAATATTGAAAAGGGGAAGGGGGTGCAAAAGTGTTTCATTGTTTTTGTCGGGGAATGCAGCTACTGCACCTTGAACAGGAGGAAAAAATCGCGTGATACTCCGGTTTAAGACAACACCAATGTAAGACTTAATTTGACAAGACGTCCAAAAGACTTATAATAGTCTTTACCCAACTTAAGGTTCTTAGCTGCCGTCTTCTAAATGAACAACAAAACAGCAAAGCAAAGAAAAGCCAATGAAGGGAGCTTTGATACAATTATCATCATCACTCATTACGAGTCTGCATTTTATTGAACGGCGACATATCTTTACAAGTAAATCCTATTACTTAGTCTTGAAAGAAAGCCTTTCCTTTGGGTTTTGGCGAGATCTTCGTTTTTGGCCGTGCGAAAATTGGGACGAGAGCAAAAAACGAGAGGATGGGGATGGGGGAAGGGGGAGAATGAAATGCTTTGCAGGCTACTAAATTAAAGTTGTTCTGATGTTCCAGGAGCATTAAAACAATACCTGAGAGAGCTCCCTGAACCGCTGATGACATTCAAATATTACGACGAGTGGATACAAGCTGCAAGGTGTGTGGGAATGATAGTAAATCCAGTTTATTTTCTAATAGTTTCGTTCAGATTTTTTCTTCCATGCTTAAAACTACCTCGAATGATGTTTTTGATAGTCAAAGCTTTTACCCGAATTCTTAATAACTGTGTTGAAAGATAAGTACAGAAGTGGCACCGTAACGAGGCTTCACGGGTCAGAAGGACATATGATTGGCTGATGCAAATGTTTGACTTACCCTAACATTCTGCTTCCCTTCTCAGCGTACATGATAACGGGGCCAAGCTCCAGGCGTACTGGACAATTGTAAACAAGCTCCCTCGCGCAAACCTCAACAATTTAAAGTATGTATAGCTGGAGTTACGTCTTTGATAACTAGATAGAATGAGTGGTGTTGCACATGCGTGCTTAAGATATAGTGACAGCCAGTAGTATTGCACTAAGGACTCACGTGTCAGAAGGAACTAAGCCTGTACTGGACACTAAAAATAATTTGACTCTAAGTATTAACAGCCATGGGCAGCTGTATTGGCCTTGTTTAGCCTCGTCAGCAAGGCATAGTTAGCAAACAAGCTCGACTTCTCAAAATAGACAAAAATGTAAGCCTAATGCTTGTTGGATCTGGCTAGCGATACAAAATCGGCAGTGTTGTACAATCGTGCTAAAGATCTAATGACAGCCAGTTTTGTGGCATTAAGGCCTCAATGGTCCGGAAAGAATTAAAATCTGTAGTGAACCCTAAAAACACTGCTTGAGCTTGAGTGTCAGCAGCCGTGGACAGCAGGGAGAATTAGTACATTGTTTGACTTTCACAGAACGAGAGTGATAGCAAAGGACCTGTAGTTCACGGCTCACTTTTTTTTCTTTTTTTCAGGTATCTTATTTGTTTTCTCGGCAAATTGGCAAATCGGGCCGATGTTACCAAGATGAATGCAAGTAATATAGCCATCGTTATTGCTCCTAACATTATCTGGTCCGAGCAAGAGAAAGAGTGAGTATTAAACTGTTAATATGTACAGTGTTCACAGTATATCCGTGATTAAAATATGATGAGTTAAGGCTTTAACTTTAAAATACAAAATATAAATTCGAGTAAGGCCTTACCACTGGAACAAGGTATAATCCAAATTTCACTGATCTACTGCCTCAACAGAGAACCCTTTAAACCCACACAAAGGAAAGAGAAAAAATCTCCGACCTCAGTGGGATTTGATTCCTCTGTGTGGGTTTATGGGGTTCTTTTGTTGATGATTTAGATCAGCGAAACATCGATTATACCTCGTTCCAGTGGTAAGGCCTCACTCGAATTTGTATGTTGTATTCACACATACGCCACTGAAGGTCAACACTTTTTGGTTGTTTATAGGCTTGGGCCGAGCTGTAATGTCCTTAAACTCCCAGTTGACCTCATAGCTCAGTTGGTTAGACCGACGTATATCTGTTACGTAGGTCGTAGGCTCTAATCCCACCGAGGTCAGACATTTTTTCTCCTTACCGTGTTGGTGCGCTAAACAAAAGGAAATAAATAAAATTCTTCTATTCAAGGACAATAAAATGGCCGCCATGACGTATGGTGAAATTCGGCAATATGAAAATTTAAAACTAAACAGGGCGATGCTATTTGTTATTGTCGATAACAATCCTTTTTATTTTCCTCTTCTTCCAGTGACGGAGAGGTCAATGTTATACACACTGGTGTCCAGTCCTCCATTGTCGAAGCGCTCATACAGCACTACCATTGGTTCTTTCCAGATCGTAAGTTAACTCAACATGACTCCAAGGCATTGAATAGATGGCTGCAGTTAAAAACAGAGAACTGAAATAAAAAGTAAAATATTGTGGATAACTTGAAAATAGAAATTATGTTAAGTGTGATTATTAAGTTCCTTTTTCCTTTTTTCCGTCGGTTGGCACGAAACACAGGGAAATAATTGGGTTTTCGACGAGTTTTGTTGTAGGACATCGACGGCTCAGAAACACCTGTCAGCGGTTGTTCATGACGTCAATGATACGGTGAATGTTTATAATACTCCCAAAGTTTTCTGTATTTAAAGATGTTGCACAAGCTTGTGTCTTTTGTTCAAAACGATGGATAAAGTTCAGCTCTTAAGGTTCGCTTTAGCCTGCCGAATGTGTTTTGCCTAATGATTCCCACCACTGACGTCATAAACAACCGCTGACAGGCGTTTCTGAGCCGTCGTACAAGAAACGAAAATCCGACATAATAAAATTGGTCATTTTTGCTGTGAATATGGTTTCCCCAAACGAAAAAACTTAATCTTTCTATATTTAGCAAGTTAAACAATTTAATAATTGTGAGAAAAAACATTAGTCTTATTTACTTCCGTTTTCCTCTAACTGGAGTGCTATTGTGTTAATATTCGCTTAAGTATTAAAATCAAATGGAGTTCATTTCGGACGCTTTTGGGGGGTAATAAAGTTTACAAAAGGTATACAAAAACAGTTTTTGAAAAAAAATAAAACTCTTGTTAATAGCTGAGCATATTTTCCGCAGAAAACTAACGATTAAGTTACAGTTGATCCCTCGCTCATTTGAACAAAACCCAATTTTCCCAGGGTTTGACCTTAGATACAAACTCAGTAAACTCAACTCGGTTAATTTGAAATGATTTTCGTTTCCCATCGGAGTTCGAATTAACGAGGTTGTGCTGTATTTTGTTTTGTGCTATGCTTAAAAAGAAACTTGTTTGCTGGATGTGGATTACTTATGAATGCAACTGTTGTTGTAGCTATCGACTTCTCTCGTAAGTTGGACTATGAACAGAATGGCCCGACAAGAAGCACATCCTCAACTCCAACAGACTCGTTACCAGGATCTTCGGGGTCTTGTAGTTCCAGTGGGGGAGCTCGAAAAAGGAGTGGTGACCAGGCCCAACAAAGCGTCACGGGAAGTCTGTTAGAAGAAGTGATGACGTCAATGACGGGAATCACTTTGCAGGGAGGCAAAGAACAACCGATCAACGGGTAAGTGATCCAACTGTAGGAAGGAGAAAATACAGCTGATCCGTCAGTGAATAGATAATCTTTGAAATCAATCATGAACGAATAGTCGATAAACATGCAAGGGAAGCAAGTCAACAGTGATCAACGGGTAAATATTCAACTTGTAGGGGATACCAGCTAATTAAAGAAAGAGTATAGTCAGTAAGAGCGATTAATTTTCACCTTATTTTATAAGAAAACCCGTACACATTTCGAAACTTCAAAAACGTTACCAGTGTATAAGTCGAGGTCGATTTTTGGGGCCTTAGTTTGGGTCTTAAAGTCTCGACTTATACACAGAAAATATGGCAATCAGCTGGTGATCAATAATTATATTTTGTTGGTATATAGAAAGAGAAGATTGATTGAAACGGGGGGGGGGGTAAAGAATGACCGGTCGGGAAGGTAGACAAACAGAATCAGTCTTACAGACTTATAAGCAGATAATTTTAAACAGGTCATACAAAGTTGACGAAAAGAAAAAGAGAAGTACGTAATTTAAATTAAGTTTAATAAAAATATTTACTATATAGATATGAGTGTTTTATTGTAAAATATACCACTGGTAGATTTCATACGAAACTACATCCGGGATACGAGTGACGTATTTTCCGTATCTTCGCTAGAAATGAGCTGCCGCCATTTCTTTGTTTTCCTGCTCATTTGGGTTATTTTCCAACACTTGAATCTATTTAATAAAAGGAAAACTACACGTTGGCTTGAACATATGAAGTTTATCTCCTCGTGGAAGCAAATTCTTTCTTTTTTCCACTCGAAGATAAACTTTATATGTTCGCGCCAACGTTTAATATCTTCTATAAATTTAAAAGGTAAAAGATTTTATAATAGATGTTTTAAGATAACAAAACGTTTTCGATCTCAAACCTAAGATGGTCAAGTTGATCAAGAACGTTTTGTAATTTTAAAACATCTTTTATGAAAACGTTTGCCCTTTCAGATTTATATTTTTACTGAAAACATGGAGAGTTTCAATTATAAAGCGAGTTTCTTTCTGCGCTTTTAGTTCATCACCTGGAGATGGAAAACCAGCCACACAGAACCCAAGTCTAGAAAACCGCAGCAGTGACAAGGTTCTCCTCGTAGATCTCGCCGATGAACGAAAGAAGCCGGTGACAGCGCAGGTCAAGTTTTTAGGCTCAACAAGTCCAACGTCAACGAGTCCTCCACCTATAAAAGGCCCTGCGCCCAGCATTCCCTCGAAAAGTATCTCGCCACCGCCCCTTGCTCCACGGCCAAAGAAATAGACACGACCAGTTTTGGGTTCGTTTAATGCCGTTGAGTACAGCTCTCATTCTTATCCTGGATTCGGTTGAAGATGTCAGTGGGGATGTGAATTCATGTCGTCATGAATGGCCAGCTCTTCGCTAGTATACCAGAAGCACTCCAGCTCTTCAAAATTATAAAAAAAACATGGAGTTATAGAGAACAACGCAGTGGCGCTCGTGGCACCAAAACAATCTTACCAACTTTTTAAACAAGGACCATTTTTTAAAGGACACATGAACTATCTGTACATTTTAACTGTTTGATTGATGTTGACCCTGGTTTAAGGCGAAAGGCTTATAGAGGGTGAATACAACGATGCGATGCTTCGATATTGCGTTTTATGTCAGTTGTTTTTTATAGGATTTTCTTCATTCCCACAATCTTACTACACAGCGAGTTAGAGTTAACAACTTTTCAACAAAATCGAGGTAAACAGCGTTTGATTGTTCTGCAAAAGCGTCAAGTTCTGCCATAATGATCCGAAATCGAGGTGAATAATTGTTTTAGTGTGTTGACTTCTGCAAGGTCCGTATAGTGAAAAACTAAACCTAGGTCTTGAAAGCGTTGCCCAACGGGCTCAAGCCGTTTTTCCAAGTCCCAGGTCTTTTTTACAATTTTGAGCCTTTACATAGTTTTTCACTTCCTTTCTCTTGCCAACCAAGTTTAAAGTTGTTTAAAAACTTTTGCACACCAATTTACAATGTGTTTTCGTGTCCGTGGGCAGAGAGAAGAAAGTCTTGACCGCGCTAAGAAACTTACAGATAAAACAAAAGATCGTTGCGGTGATTGGCCAATCAGTTACCATGACAGCTAAACCCAGCCCAGTTGTTCAAAAGATGATTAGCCCCAATCCAGGGTTAATAACCATGACAACCAATATGTTTTGTCAAGAGTTAACCTAGGATTATTGCTTTAGAATTAACCTTCAAGCAACCCGGCCCAGGACTGGGTCGTTCAAAAGCAGGGCACGGTTGCACGAAGCTTGGATAAGTGCTTTCTATTTTCAGCAATAAAACTTTACTTAAAGTTGTTTGATACCATTTAAACCATTATTTTAGGAGTCTTCTACTCACTTAGCAACTAGGGATATAGAAACCAACAAAGAGTAAAACAAACTTTGATTTATTAGTGATGACAATTAGCTTTTATCCAGCGGATAGCTTATCCAGGCTTCGTACAACCGGGCCCTGGTAAATTTAACCCTTGGTTAAGCCAAAATTCAAAATTCAAACAGTAATTTTTTCTCTAAAGAAAGATTTACGGTTCTTATAACATACTGTTTAGATTTTCAACGGAAAAAACTAATCAGTTCCAAATCAGTCTTTGTAAGGTTGAAACAAAAATGTCGGTAAATGTTTACCCGGCCTAGCCTGCGTGCAGTCGCCAGTCTCCGCTCGGCTAATACACAAATTGATTGATACGTAAATATATTAATAGGCCTTATGCATGTTTACGTCAAACACCCCCAAGCCTCGCTTTCGAATCACGAAAGTGTGAATATTTTCATAAATCAGATCCCAAAGCGTCCACAAATGAAAAGAATTCCTTCGTGAACACGGTTTGCACGTGCAAAATGCTCACACCTATTTCTTTAATACGAGGCTTGGGGGTGAAATTGACTAGTTTGACGGCAACATGCATAACCCTTGGGTTCTAATCCGCCTTTGAACAGCTGGGCCCAGTTTACTGCTGCGGTAGTACTAGTTCCTGTACTCTCGTAAGAGTTTTACAGAGGACTGTAGTTATGTAACAGAGAGTCGTCATTGAAATCAGTTTGTACATAAAGAGTGACAACATATGATGACGTATACAATTTAGTTATTTTTGAAATTTGAATTTATAAACATAATGGACTCGATCAAGTGAAAACTTTCGTTGCAATAAACACGCAGGGGTGCAAATCAGTACAAATAAACTATATTCGTTAACCTTTGTGTCGGGTGATGTACGGATAAGTTCGTGACGGGTCCACGGCATGGTGCTAACACTCCCCCCCCCCTTCC
>JAOBRD020857134.1:0-13010 GCA_027575215.2 Hydrozoanthus sils | reverse complement strand
GGGGGGGGTACTCCCTTACATCGGCTATAGGTATGTGTGGCCCCAAAGGGTATGGTTTTCAGACGTTTTGGTCATAAAAAGGGTATCGACTTCTGCCATTTTACCGCTGTTTTTGGTCATAAATAGGGTATTGGTTTTTGCACCGAGTCTTGAATTCCTGTTTTTAGAAGAACCACTAAAAATTAACTATTCATCATACCCCACTCTGGTCATAAACAAGGTAGGGAAAGTCGTAGAGTTTGGTCATAAATAGGTAAGGGTTTTGGGAAGTGTGCCGTACACCCCTACCTATATTTGGGGGGAGTAGGGTTAAACGATCACATATGACCGGTCTTAACATCCCCACGACGTTTGTAGGTTCATTAGTACCGGATTAGTACCTCATACATTTTAAGAATGCAAAGAGGCGATTCCCGTTGATTTAAAAAAAATCTTCAATTGACGAACAGCGGCACTTGGTTGTTCAATGTAGCATTACAATAAATTCAAAACAAAACGAGTCGAGATAAGTCAACTTACTTCTCATGAACCTTAAGCACTCTATGAACAATCGGAATTTCGCGCCCTTCAACTTTAAAGACAACAATTTCTCCAACTCGGATCGGATCCTTTTTATAATTTGTTAGGAACAAAAGATCGCCTCTTTGAAACGCGGGTTCCATACTTCCACTGAAACAAACATTTTCAAAAGAGACATGATTTTCAAAACATTAACACAACTTCAAAATTACGAACACCAAGATCAATAAGCTGAAGACAGATGAGATAAATATTTAGATATTTACCTTAAAACCACAACTATTGGGCTTTCACTGCCTGTGACCACCATAAGGCCTTTCCATATCATAAGCGCAGACGAAACTATCATACCAAAATTGAGGGCTTGGTAGAACAGCTATGGGTCCAAAACTTTAGCATAAGTATAGGCTAACACCATAGAATGTGTCGCCATAATGTTAAATTCGTAGGCTTTTTAATACAAACCTGGCGTTTGCTCATTCGACGGACATCATCAAACCATTCCACGATCGACTCCATGATGGCGACTACACGTGTAATACGCTTGCGCACAGCGGTCTTTTTAACCGGATCGAGACTTGCCGCTGTTTTTTTTCTGCTCTTTTGTACTGTTTTTTGAGGTTTAAACTTTTGGCTTTTTAACCTAACTACCATTTCTAGTTTTCTAAAAATATTTTTTGCTGTTTTATTTTCTAAATACACTCTTTTTTATGAAAACGTCTAATTATTTTAGGATTTCAGCGTCAAATATTCTTAGATGTGCAGCTAGTTGTTATTTTCCTAGCCTGAGCAACCGGAAGCTCAAATGAAGTACCTTCATTGACTTGGTCCGCGCTACCATGGACGGCAAAAGAAATATAGCTAAATGTGATAATAAATAGAAATTAAAATTAAAACAAACCTGTACATGCAAAACGCTAAAGCCGTTGTCGCACTGAATAATCTGAAATGTTGCACTATGTGCTGGTAAGGAGACTAAGGCACTAAGGCCTCACGGTTCAGCTCAGAGGGAACTAAGCCTGTACCGAACCCTTTAATAAAATGTTTTTGAGCCCGAGTGTAGCCGCGGACAGCTGTTTCGGCCTTATTTGGCCTCATCAGCACGGCATAGCTAACAAACAGGCTCAAATTTCCACTAAATATATACAAAATAGGCCTTATGCATGTTTACGTCAAACACCCCCCAAGCCTAGCTTTTGAATCACGAAATTGTGAATATTGTCATAAATCAAATCCCAAAGCGTCTACAAATGAAAAGAACCCCTTTGTGAACACGGTTTGCAAGTGCAAAATGCTTACACCTATTTCTTGAATACGAGGCTTGGGAGTGAAACGTAAACATGCATAAGGGCTGTAAGAACAGTGTTTGTGGGATTTGGCGCCTGATGACGTAAAGTCTGAAATGTTGCACCAATGTGCTGGTAAGAAAATAGAGACAGCCAGTAAAAGGGCAACGAAGAACGTTTGCTCGTGCGAACGCCCCGCCGGCTAAGAGAAGCGATGGGCTCTGGGGACGAGAATGGCAACCCCAGTCGGCTTGCTGGCAACGTGCGCAAATAAAAGACACAGTCAATGTGTCTTTGCAAAATATCTAAAATGCTCTGCTTGACGACAGTAACTCAAATCTTGTACAGTAAAAAAAAATTGTTTTCATCTAAGTCTCCAAAGCCGCTAAAGTAAAGGGGCTGACCGTCCAACTTATGGCTTGGCGCTGGCCATAAGGAACGTGTACTCTGGGAACGAGCGTGTGGCGTGATTTTACTTTCATCGGTCCGAGAAGTTCTTAAGGGGGCGAGGTCAAGTTAGTCCTCTATAAAAGTGTTCAAATTAGCTTCAAAATGGTTCAGGTTGTAGACACTGCTCTTGAAAAAAAAATTTTTTTTCTCTTACTAAAAATGTAGTTTCTCTCACCAGAAATTATTTGTACTATCTGGTTTAAAAGCTTCGTTGGACCTGCCCTCCCCCTCTCTTAAAAATGGGGTTGAAAGAAGTCGAGAAGAAGGAACGTTTTTCATATTTTTGTCATGGTAAAAACAATAATGCCAGAACCATTTTACGTTCATACGAAAACAAGACAAAACTATCAAAAGAACGGGATAAGGATAAGAGATCAGACGAACTTTTTACCACAATCCAAATGAGCATGGTCGAGTGAATATGCACAAGACGGCAAACCATGTCGCTCTTGAACTTAATTTCTGCTTACGTTTGACTAAGTTTCTCATGTACAGCCCTCAGAAATATCAACCCCTTCATTAACGAACAACTGGTACAAGGGGGAATCAGTTATTTCCATTTATTTCACACGTCTCGCCGAGCTAGTTTTGCAGTCTGGGTAATGTCTTAGTATATTTGCAACTTTCCAAATGTTCTGCTTGAATGAAATCAAAAGATGCTTCCTACTTCAAAAACTGGCATCCGCGGTTGAAGTGAAGTACTTGTTTCTTTACAGCTCGAGCTCTGCTGCAGAAAATGACAGCCTTAAAATTAAGCCGCATTGCAGCTACTAAGGATGTTATTCATAAAGTCTCAGTTACGAAACATGTTATGTCTCTAGTCATTCACAATTTTTAATAGTAGACGAAGAAAACAAGCAAAACACGTAAAGATTTAGATCGGTAGGAGGTAACACGAGGTTTTATTATAACTATCAAGGTTTCTAAAGGCGGAAAGTGCCAAAGGTTGGTTGAAGGTTACTGCAGATATCGAACAAGAGACTTTCTATATCAACTTCGTATTTAGATTTTTAACACGAGTCCACCCCAATACATTCCAAAGTAACTAATTTGTCTATAAAACTCAGTGGGAAAGAATAAAGCAGATTAATCTTGTCAATTTTCTTTCTGGTAAGCCGTTCTTGTTTTCTAAAAAAGACTGCACTTCAAAGTGATTGGAAACTATTTACAAAGAGGGAGAGAGGCCAGACCAAACGTAGGAAATTGCTCCATCAAAGTCTTTTGGCACAATTAATTATGTCCCATTAATTATGTCTCTAAACACTGCTTGTATCCCAATCGTATTGGGTCCATCCCTTTTTCTTGAAAACAACTCACCAGCCCCTCCCTTGAGCTGGGAGTGTGATAAGGTTCGAAAGGGGCTGGGGAGTAAGAGGCCAAGTCATTTGCCAGAACTGGGGATGGATTCATGCCATTCTCCTCACAGATGTCCAAACCCCCCTGGAGGGAGGGCAAAAACAAGGGAAAAGATATCAAGGGCTACCAAGCGTTACATGAACGTATTCGTGCCTCCAGAAGACTGCTATGAAAATATGCAAGTTTCTTTACGGCATTACAATTATGGTCTGCCCTCTGCTCTCCAAATCTCCCAGCCCCACTGTAATAAATAGTGGAAATAACCTCGAAATACCCCACTGAAACCCGACATCATAGTTCACGTACTCTGATTTCTAGTGTACACACACAAATCTACTATGTGAGCTGCTGTCTATAGCAATTACTCACAGCCAACTTAACGTGGTTACACGCTCTATTCAATACAACTTTGTAGTTGGCAATCAGACAGTTTTAGCTGAATAAATTCAAACTGAGATTAGATATTAACAGGGCCCAGAAGAAACAATTACAGTATCTCTATAAGAGGTAATGAATGTTGCTCAGGGAAGAGTATATATAATATATATATATATATATGTATATAAAATAATGTACAAATGACGACAATATTTTATGAATTTACATCAGTCGCTGGAACGGAATTTTCAGATTTGGGATAATCAACACTGTATTTGTACACGTCAATGAGAGCATCCTTGTCGAGCTGCCGCGTCGTTTTACATTCTTTCAATCCGTCGATATTACCCAGAAACCAGTCTTGACAGGTCGTGCTGTCGTCTGCATTCACATTCGACTGTAACCACTCGTCCAGCCACTTTTGGAACCGAAGGTGAAGTGATCTCATGACTTGAGGATGAGACTGGTGATCAAAACAGGCAGTTGAGTTGATTAGAATAAAATGCTAACACGAATGAAATACCTGGGAAAACCCTAAGGGGGCAAAAAGGGGACGATTGGGTTCATACTTAGAATGAGGAATGAAATTTCATAGTGATTTTTCATGACCGAGGAATATTGAGAAACCAAAGAATCCACTCTAACAAAACAGACTACTCCCACTTTAGTTCAACACTAAAAACCAACGACACCTTGTGAACATTGAAAGGCAGTGCAACTTAGAACTTGAACTTAAAGCAAAACACTTAAATCTGTCAATTCAATACAAAATTAAGAACATAGGTTTTTACAAACAAAACCATAACTAATAAAAAAATTCCATGACTTTTTCATGACCCAGACAATTTTCCCAAAATGCAAAGACTTTTCCAGGCCTGGAATACGCATTTGCAAATTCCAAAACATTCTATGACCGTGTAAACACTGAACGAGAATGGGATTAGAGTAGGACGAGTGAATAACGAACAATTAACTCAGTCTAGGTTAACAACAAGCTGACTTAACAGTTAAATGTGAACATAGTTAATAAATACAGGCTGGTTAGGAAAGCCGGCCAACTTCGAAAGAGAAACACAAAGAACGTACAAAGACGCTTTGTTTTATGTTGAACGAGCCGTGGCCCTGCACATTATTTGTTTCAGGTGTTAGTGAGAATGTTTTGACTGGCTACTTGTTGATTTGCATTTTAGAACCTTTGGTATTTTGCGCCGGCTCATTGAGCCAAGACATACAAGCATGGTTTCCTGGACCAGTCCGTGTTACCAACTATGATGTGAAACAAACTTCGAAAGTACTCAGGAGGTCAAAACTAATTAGAAACACAAATTACAAGAACGCCTTTAGCAAAGGATGATAGAAAAGGAAGAAGCACAACACGGATAATCAACCCACCTGTTTTGCCCTTTTCAGAGCACCCCGTCGATAAATGAAGTCCTCGCTACCCTTCACAAACACCATCTTGTACGAATTAAGACTGATCTTGCACTCGATGGAGTTCTCAACCTCCATATCTTCCATCTCGTTCTCCTCCTCTTCCTTCTCGCTGCAAAACAAAATACACAATTTTTGGTTACATTTTCCAATTTACAACGGTGTCATGTAGTATAGAATGTAATCTTCAATTTAGGTACTTTTTTTTGAGATTTGCAGTTCAAATAAAAACTCGATGAAACTTTGAATTGAGTTGAAAAGCTGAAGTTGGAGATTTTGAAATTTTTCAGGACTTAGCACAAAAGTAGAATTGCCGGAACCTACTACCACTGATTTAAATCCCAGCTAAGCAAAACCGGCTAATCAGCGCAACACAATCATCATTTCAGTCAAAGTTATAAGTTTCTCCACTTCTTTGGAAAAGTTACAAGAACATTTACACGAGCGAAGTCGAGCACGTTACTCATGCTGTTTTTTATTTTTTTGGTTAATGATTTACAGGGTTCACGCTGAGAGTGAGGAATGAACTTCCACGACTTTTCAAAGACCAAATGCCATTTTCCATGAGCCAGAAATATCGAGAAACCATAGAATCTACTCCAACAAAACAGGCTGCTCACACTTTAATTCAACTACAAACGCAATATATTTGTGCGACGTGCATGACACACCAGCGTTCTCTTGGCATATTTGTGCTCAATAAACTAAAAATGAATCTATTCACCAAAAAACCATAGCTCAGGAGAAAAAAAAAAGATTCCACGTTTTCTCCATGACCTAGGCCATTTTCCCTGAATCCAACACTTTTCCAGGCCTGGAAAATGCGTTTTCAAATTCCACGTTTCACTTATGACCGAGTGAACCCTGTTAAAAGTCGAGCTATATATATTCACCTTAGGTTTGTTTCACTTTCAGCTTCATCTGTTGCGGATCCATTTTCACTCTTTGACTCCTGATCAGGTGACTGTCTCCTAGTTGTCGGTCTTCTCTGGACTGTCCTGAAGGGAACAACATACTTAAATATTTACACCACGAACAATATCCTTTTCTTCTTGATTCCGTCTGAGAAACGTGTGAAGAAAACTAGCGCAAAAAGAGTGATTGCTTGTGTCAGAGAAGGGAAAGAGAGATCGCCAATAGTCAAAAATATCAGACCACTTTTTTCACAACTTTCAAAAATCACAAAAAGTGACAAAACGACGTTTTTAGCTAAACATGATATTGGAACTATTTAATTTTCTCGGAAAAACTTTCGACATTTGCCGGTTCTTTAAAAAAAAGCAATTCGTACAAGCTGTATTGTAGAAACAGAAGGGATTTTGGTTACAACAACAGCTGGTAAGGTCCAGAAAATTTCAGTAGCCCTAAAATGTTAGATGCAGAAGAAAGCGAGAAAACGGGGGTACAATGAGAGACGCTCCCAGTCTACGCCTTGGGATGAGTTGATTCCACTAAAGTTAATTATAAATTGGCTCTCAAAGGGAAGGATGTTTTCCGAGACAATCGTACGAAGGCTAAGCTCGATCTGATGTGATTAACAGCGTTGAGTGAAAGGAAAGTAATAGTGAAGAGGGTCTGAGGTAAGTTTGTTGATGAAAGCAACTTCCAAAAACTAAAAAGATCGACATATCCTGGCCTGGCCAGCACCCTCAATGTCCGTCATTTTCTGTTGAAGAAGGTTAAATATTCCTCCCCAAAACCCAGAGGTGAACTGCCTCAAGCACCTAAAAAAAAGCTCAGCGTAAACTATTACCCTCAAAAACTCAACCTCTATCACTTTATGTGAGCACTGAAAAGTTAAGGTGATGCGAACAGGATAGCAAAAGGATAGAAGAAAAGGAAGCATAGTATAACAACCAAACAACATACCTTAGTAAGAAAATTGGTTTCTTGTGAAGATGTTCCTTAACTTCAGAGGAGACTTCCTCACTTCCCACAAACCTCTCCACATACTCATTCCATTTCTGGAACAAGAGGAGCACAATATGAGAACAAGTCGACAAGGTTTCCAAAAACACAGCGTATTTCAAATTCTATCTTTGCTTAAAAGTTCTCAGGGAAATTTCATGGACTGCGAAGAAAATAAAGTAAACTCTACGTGCAAAGGCTCCCCAATTCGATACTAACCCAACCCAGAGAACAATAACGATTTTCAGATATTGCAACTTTGGACAGAGATAGTACTCCACTTCGAACACATGCACGTTTTGATCAATGTGATCATCTTCAGAGGGGTCTAACTTTGACAAGCTGTAATATATCATAGGCAAGTGTAAGAGAAACTAAGAAAGAATAACCCAAACTGCCCCGAGCAGGAATTGAACCGACACTGAACACCCCGATCATGTGGCTGGTGCTCTAGCCACTGGACTACCGAGGAACTATAGTAGCAGAGTGGGAACAAACAAACCAAATAATTCTACTTTTACCTAAAAATTTGTTAAAAAAGGATGGATGAAATGTGTTTTTATTACACGCACTCAACCCGTTTTATTTAAAAAAAAGTCAATGTAAAGTACTGTGGAAGTTGACATTTAAAAAATAAAATAACTCAATCAGTCACAGTGACCTATGAACAGCACGCAGGTTTCGGTAACCTTCTATCTTACCTAAACCTGCTTAAACGTTTTATTCGTATGTATCTAATTATATATAGATTAATTAGGTTTTAGATTATCTTTAACTAACTTTGATTACTAAGAATTGTTAGCGATTTTAAGTAATTTTTTCTTGTACAATTATCTATACTTTATCGTAATTTATTTCGTACACAGCTTCAATGTAAATAAGTGGCAGCTTTTTAAAGTTCTGTGTATAATAAAGTTCATCATCATTATCATCATTATTATAACCTGTGTTTGAAAGCCAATGCCAAATCACGTCGCTCATTAAAATTAAGCCTGCGTGTGTTGAATTTTCTGACTGTAAACATGTTACACAAACTCCAGAATTTTCAAGAACCTTGAATCGTTTTAAAAATTATTCCCGACGTCTTTCTATACCAAAAAAAATATCAACCTCACCTCAACTTCAACCGGATCCTCTGAATGCGAGTCATCAGGTTCTAACAACTCCATGCTCATCTTGCAGATTGTCTTGTCTTTATGCTACAATTGAACAATGGAAACCATCAGTACGTGCAAATCAAAAGCTGAAGTCGAGACTACGACTTTCTGAGAGTCAAGTTGTTTAAATGCCAGTTAGAATTAACCCAGGGTTAAAGCTTTTACCTACGTTCTTGTTTGACTGATCTGAGCTGTAATTTTGGAACTGACAAGCTTTTTTGCGTTGAAAAGCTTAACAGTTTTTGTAATAACCATAAAAGCTTCCTTAGAGAAGAAATTACTACTTGAATTTTGGCTTAACCCAGAGTTAAAGATAACAAGTCTTTGAACAACCTAGCCATGGGGGGTAAACTTTGGCCGCCAGTTTTACTTGAAGGTAGGTGTTTCTGTATTCACTAAAACAAACCTAGAATGGAGTGGCGCCAATTTAACAGAGGCAGTAAATAGCAAACTCGCTATACATGCTATATTAACCTTTTCAAGTAGAACAGGTACGGGTAACGAAACCACAGCTAGAAACAGAAATGCTTATACTGCTTCATGAACGATTGTGCTGTCAGCACATCAAACACGTTCGCTATTGACTGAAGGGACTTACAATTATGATCTTGTAGCAATTCTCATCTCCCAGTAAAGACTCTGTTTTCTTCTGATAAGCTGCTTCCGTCAATGCACGAAGGGACTGGGTAGCCGAGCTGCCCCCAGTGGCTCCGTTCGGCTGTTCTTGCTGGTAAAGTTCAGTAACTTGGATGCATGTGTCATCAGTGACAATCGTGTGCAGCTGTCAATAACATTATTTTGCAATCATCAGTACACTACCATACGTAATATAAATTTTTAATTAAGAGTATTGTTATAAGTTACAAGACCTTGGTTTCATGAAAGTAATGGAAAAAAAACTCCAAAACTCCAAAACCATACAACTGCATCTTAAAATGGCACTTCGATACGGCTGAAGCTACGGACAGTGAAGGTACAAACATTGTTGATGGAGTTATAAAGTACTGCATAATCAAACAAAATTTAGCTTGGAATGGAAGCTTAATGATTTTTCAACAAAACGCTTGTAATAGTTTTTTTTTAAACCACTGTCCATTTATATTTGTAAAAATTAAAATTAAAGGTAAGTTACCTGTGCGCAAACTAACGCTTCAATCGTTCTTAAGGAAACAGCAGATATCCTTCATACAGTTCAAACTCTCCACCCTTCTCCCCCTTCAAGTTAGATCAAAATTTACCAAACTCTCTTTCAGAAATGTTTAAGGTTTGCAGGGCTTTCTAAAGTCTATTTTAACAGCTCACCATTTTGAAAGTCTAAGCCGATTAAAAACGACAAAAGTGTACATGTGATAAATATGACAACATTTATGCAGATAATTATTTTCTTCTTTTTTCAAAGACTAGCACTTCCCAATGAACCTTTGTTCTCTTGCAGTAAGACCTTCAGTTTGATAAAAGAGTCTACTCTGAACCTTTGACATTCAAAAAGGTTCTCAGTATAAGCATGGAGATTGTTCATCACTAGATCTTGTGCAAGGTAAAGTGAAAAGCTTGTTTGTAAGGGCACATGGCAACTGTCGGTACACACTGACCTGTCTGACAATGTTCTGCACTAACTTGTCCATGGTAAAAGTTATGTAGGCATGAACACCAAACATTTCCCGACAGGTATCCTCAAATGTGTTGGAATCCATGTTACCTAAAAAATAAACAAGTTATACTGGTTCAAAAACTGACTAAAAGCAAAAGCTACACTTTTTTTCATTTTTAGAATGTGTTTGATAGAGATTTATACAAGAGCAGGAATACTGAATATCTATAACAAGGTTATCAAGGGTTTTCTAAAATTGCAAGCATTATAATGATTAACCTGAATTAAAACTAACGATAGGTAAGTTCAATTGACAAAGCTCTATTTTTGTTTCAAATATTTTGTAAAAAAGGGGGAAAGGGTCAAATGTCAAGGTAACCGGAGATTTCGCCCAGGTGCAATTTCGCCCAGGTCCGCTTAGGTGAACTTGCCCAGGTTTTACGGTGGCTTCGCCCAGGTAATTCATTCATTGATCAAATAAGGAAAAACTTACAGCATATTTACAGTTTTGTTTTCTAGATATCGATCGAACTCGTAGATTGCTGGCTATAAAAATATGCTATAAAAAGCAGTCGGAAATGGAACCAACCGTAACGCCATAAGCGTGTATATGTCTGCCGAAGCAATGCGCATTTTAATGAGGGTCTTTGTGAATTAACTCAACTGTGTAAGTGATAAACCTGATAAATAATTTTTGAATGGGCTTTATGTTATATTGTGTTCGAAAACCATGTTTCTGTATATTAATAAAATTTATTTTCGGTTGTTTTATGCAACTAACAAGCATGATCATAAACACAAAATAAATATTAAAGAAAAGAAGCTTATTGGTCATTTCTTTTAAGTGTTTGGTGACTCTGAAAAGAGTTGTTGTCTCTGTAGTTTTTTCTCTCCCACCAATCGTATATGGATAGAAGTCAGTTGCGCGTCCGTTGAAGAGGAGCCAGATCAACGAGTAAAATGGGATCTGAGACTTGCCGTTTGCCTTCCGGTTAATTCTTTTATGCCAGCCCTCAATGTCGTTGTTGATTTTCACGGACTGCATATACACACTCTGTCCCAATAAGTATAATACAAGTATAACAGTATATGTAAAATTAGGAATTGACAGCGTGCGTTTCAGTAATGAACTCGAAGAAAGACAAACGGCAAGACTTCAAGTTTTGTAGTTATCAAGCGACGGACGCATTAAAACAAGACAGTACTTGCTGGTAAAAACAGATTTATTTCATTTAGGTGACCATTTCTGTTCTGTAGAAATAAAGGAGCTTTCACAAACAAGTTACAGGTATTAAGAGGTAAGAACTTTAATGAACTTTTCGCGAATGAATTACCTGGGCGAAATCACCGTAAAACCTGAGTGAGTTCACCTGAGCGGACCTGGGCAAAATTGCACCTGGGCGAAATCACTGGTAACCAAATGTCAAAGGGTCAAAATCCTATCAAAGAGTCAAAATCCTATCAAAGGGTCAAAATCCTATCGCTAACAGAATCCATACAAAGTACCCTCAGTCGAAGATTATACTGGGTGTGTATGAACAGTAAACAATTATTGGATGGGGTTGAGCAAAATATCATGATTTGTCAGTGGCAAGCAGATCCATTATTTGCCAAAGCTTTTGTGTGTTTTCAAACATTGTCAAGTCGAAATTGTTACAAATATTACTAATTTTGTCAATCGAGGATGCAATTTCTTGCCCATTTCTGGGTTTTCAAGGTTTGTGACCATATTTCAAGGACTTTCCCAGGTCAGGAACTATTTTTGCCCAATCCATGGCTTTCCTGGATTTACTAGGACGACCCTGTTCTGAGTATCTTGAGCACAAACTTACCATCGAGAAGATTTCGAACCATATCTAGGAATGCTGGGTAATATTCTTCTAGGTCAATTTCGCTTGGTGCTTTAAGTCTGAGTGCAATGGCTGTTGCTTCCTTCCTAGTCTGCTTGTCAGATGCTTCACTCTCAGCAATGATAACTGAGCATTGATACATCTTCAGTAGCCTCTCGCACAGTATCTGGGAACCAAGATGAACTATTAGTCTCCTGATGAAAGTGCAACACCTTGGGAATATGACAACGGAGCTAACTACAGTTTAAGCAATGAGGATGACAATGCAAACATGAAGTAACAGCAAGCAATGCAGCAAAACTGCCACCTGCTTGTTGATGTCTCGAATACTTTCCATGAAAAGCTCGTATTTGCTTCTTAATCATCTATGGCCAGAAAACTTCACGTGAAGCATATTTCGAAATCACGTCCCCAAAAAGCCAATAACCTATTTTTTGTATAAGCAAAGAAGTAAGAGTGTATTTCAGAACAATCCTTTTACAACTACTTTAGTAACTGACGACTACTGGAAGAGTTTGTGGGTTATATATAATAGGTAGGGTGAAACTACATTTACCACTGCAATTGAGCAATAAGAGAGTTTAATACCTGATGCAGCCTGAAGAACGTGTACCAAGGACTATTAACAAAGAACAGGTTGTATGCATCATCCTGCAATGATACAATAGGTTCTCGTCAAAACTGATTTGACAGTAAATGATGACAAGATTTACCACACAAATCTTTCATCAGCAATTGCAAAATTTTTCTCTTTAAACCATAATAGCTAATTATTAAAATCAACACACAACAACAATTTTAACTCGTTGATTTGGAAACTAAAAAAACCCCAAAATTTGTAATCGTGTCCAAGTTAGCATTGTATCTTTTCATGGAGTATACATATATTCCACTACCAAGATGACCATGAAAACCTCCAAAGGTCAGGATTTTCCACCAAACTTAATTTATTTTTTTGTAGTTAGAGTTCCTGATGCATTAAAGAACTGGATCTGTGAAAAAAAGCTTGAAGAACCTAACATGTGATTAAACATGACAAAATAATTACTAAGGTAGTTGAACAGCAACTGGCACCCTTAAAGGC
>JAOBRD020857028.1:2562-13011 GCA_027575215.2 Hydrozoanthus sils | reverse complement strand
TTCTTTGAATTTTTTCTTTGGCACCCTCCTCAAATCTTCTGGGATTTTGTTCCACAGACGTACACCGACTCGAGATAGAGAATTTTTTTGTATGTTTGTGCGTGAAAATTTTGTGTATAGGTTTTTTGAGATTGATGATCTTGTACTATATGAATGAACATTACTGACAAATGTAAAGAGATTACAAATATATGTAGGGGCATTTTGATGGACTACATCATACATTAAGTGAGCAATTGATTCATAATAACTAAACTTTATAGGTAGAATATTTAATTTTAGGAAAAAAGTAAAGGCACTTTCTCTCTTGTTGGCAAAGTGTATAAATCTCAGAGCTTATCAGTCTTAAATGTAACTTGTCACCCTCTATAAATAAAACTATTATTACTATTACTGTCTGAAGTAAAAGTGTGTTTTTGCAAACTGTTGCCATTAATGTCACCGTCCTCTTATTTAAAGCTCTCTAATGAAAACAAAGAACTTTTCTTGCACTAAGACTTACCTTGGCAAAGAACACGTGATTTCCTTGTGTATAAGCTAACTGCGCTTTGGTCAACAACTGAATACGTTTCTCGATTGTCTGACGGTAAAATAATTCATGTTTGGTATTTTTCCCTTTTTATCTTTAATTACCACAATACATTCTGATGATGTTACATTATATACTGTTACGCTATTACTGAAGGACTGAATGTTTGGTTGCTGTCTTTATCTTTTAGGCCACCTTAATGGTTTTTTGTTTGCTCGTCGTGTGTCATTTCAACTAATCGCTTTCCTTTTTCGTCACTGGAAACCTTGAAACTTGTCGATTTCAGCTCTCTCTGGCCTTCTCTTCCACGTCTGCACAAGAATAGTACAACATGAAACCAGACGTTTCGAAGTAAAGGCAACGGGTGACTAAGCTGCAATACAGCTTCAGTTTTCAAAAGTGCGAGGTCGGCTCTTTGTGGACGTCATTTTCTTTCCTTTGACGCTTGAAGTTTTTTTTTATCAAGGCGTTTAGTATCTTGTTTGAATTGGCAAACGGCTCCAAAGTGAGTTTTAATCCCCTGCTAAAAGGTAGGTTGTTTAAATAACGCTTTATGCCATTTCTCAAGGAAAGGAGAGATGATTTCTTGTATTGTTCGCCTTGTTTATTTCTTACTTCTGCATAAAACTCGCACAGTTTCATCAAGCTCTCCACCGACATCTCTTCAAGTTTAGGCCTTAGGGGACTTATTTGGGAACTTCATTTTAAAGTTAAATATCGTGAATGAAAAGTAGTTCTATTTAGTTAGGCATAACATTTTTTAACCTTTTTCTTAAGTGGTAAATCGCGTAATTTCAATCTTTTCGAGTGTTTTGAAAATTGTATCTATGTGTGCATTAGCAACATTTTGTAGTTGTACTCGTAACAACCCTGCATTTTTGGGAAGCTTTCTAACTAAATTTGACATTGTAATGGTACTTAAATTTATAAATAGGATTGTTTTAACAAAGAAAATAAATGATTTTTAAGCATTTTTTTGTGTTGCTACGTGTTTTTTGTAAGTTACTTACCAGTGTACAGCGAAACAACCCATTTCGTGTTATAGTTTGTTGCTTTTGCTTGGCTTTGTTCAAGCAATTTTTCTTAGTCGCTTTGTGTTGTTTCAACGAATCTCTTTTTTAAAGGCTGACTTTCGTCGTTTAAAAAATTAAATTTTAAAGTAAACTGTTTGACGTCCAGAAAAAAGTTATAGAACATGAAAAATGACGTGTGTTTTATGCCCTATGGAGATATAGAACATGAAAGCCAGCCAATCAGAACGCGCGTTATATCTACTTTATTTTATAAAGTTTAACAAAAAAATAATACACTTGGTTAATTAGAGTTATACACCTCATATCCTACTTATAGTTATTTGGTTTAATAAAAAAGTAAAAGAAAAAAATTTGTTTACCACGAAATGTAGTGTTTTCTTTAAAAAAGGGTTGCAATCAATTTATAGTTTTGCTCTATTTATTGTTGTAGTTTTTCAAACCTCCTGTGTTTGCTTTGCCGTTTGTCTCAAAAGTTGCTATGTCTAACTGAGTTTTTAATGTTCTTTTGATAACTGATTGAGAAAATTTGGCTCAATTATTCAGCTTAGTTTAATTGCTTTCCGATATTACTTAAACGATTGGTCAGTTCGAAGTACTTGCAAGTTTAAAAAATGTCAAACAAGATGATTGTCTCAACAAGAGAGAGATTATGTAAAAATACGTTTAACTCTTTCAGCCATAAAATTTGATAACTTCTTTCCAGAAGGTTTTCGAACGAGAACAATAGATTTTCATTTCATTTTTGTTACCTTTAAATGTTAGATTTGTTATTAACAGTATACCGTATTGACACACCAGCACAATTGTCACGACTTTCCTTCCTGACCTTTAAAGTCAGGTAAAGGAAATTCGTAAGTTTTATGACAATTTAAACTTTTCCTGACACCCACAAACACTGTAACTCACATTTTGGACCTCACTGTCCTGTGCGAACACGTGGCCACTATTGAGAAACTGGTCGTCTTGGTAATAAAGATCCACTAATGTTCGTCGGTCTTGCTCCTTGCAATACTGAAAAAGAAAGGAAGACACTTTACACCCTGACGGACAAATGAGAGGAAGCGAAAAAAAAGAGAAGGATGAAAAGTAAGCGAAAAAAGGAGGAAGAAAAGAACAAGAAATGAAGACAAAAGAAAGTATAAGGAATTTCCTTGCAGACGTGTGTCTACCTGCGGTATTTATGCCAACACGAACACGTCAAGTGTACTCGCCTGGGACTCACTCTTAAGAAGGAGAACAAGAACACAAACAATAAATAAGTAAAAGCAGACAATGAAGAAAGAGATGACGAAAAATAAGAAAAGAGGGAAAAAAAAGAAGAAAAAGCAGTGGAAGAAGAAGAAGAAGAAGAAGAAGAAGAAGAAGAAGAAGAAGAAGAAGAGGAAAAAGAAGAAGAAGGAAAAGAAAAAAGAAGGTAAAAAGAAGAAGAAAAGAAAGAGAAGAAAAGAAGAAAAAGAAAAAAAAGCAAAAGGCAAAGATTCCACAGCTATACCATCTAGAAGTACCTTTATGTAGAGACTGAGAGCAACTGGCAGATGGTGTATGGTTCTCAGGAAATCTCCTAGTGCCAGCGAGTCTTTCAGATGCATCACCACCATATAAACTGAAAAAGAACTGTCGTTTACTAGTTGTATTCTACTTTAAGAAGTAGGCTCAAAGGTATTAAAATTGTTTAAGAACACAATGAAAACTACTTAGAATTGCTTTTCAATCATATCAGTAATGAGGAATTCACCTTGTTCCTGGTTTACTAGGTCTAATCCTGGAGCATTGTCCACTAAATAAATATAAATATTTCCCAGTCCTGATTCCCTTCTGAAATAATTTTTAAGCATATCAGTAAAAGGGTATGTACTTTACTCCAGATTTCCTAATCCCCTTCCCCAGCAGTTTCTTTGGGAAACTTGAAATCTCAAGGAAGAAATGCGACATTACCCATTTAGAACATGGTCCACAACTGTTCCCAATCCTGATTACTTACCCTTCCAAACAAAGAGAAGTCGTAGCTAACCTAAACTTGTAGCTCCACCGATATTATCTAGCTTCATCAAGACTTCTCGTCTTTTACAGCCCCTTAAGCCCAGGAAGAGCCACTTACCCAAATCTATGAACAGCTTTCCCATTCCCATCAGACCAGGAAGAGTAACTTACCCAAGTATGTATACCCAATGACAACTGCTTTCCCAGCCCCTTCAGACCAGGAAGAGTCACTTACCCAAATCTGTATCCCAAATGACAAACGCTTTCACTGTCCCTTCAGACCAGGAAGAGTCACTTACCCAAGTCTGTATCCCCAATGACAACAGCTTTCCCAGTCCCTTCAGACCAGGAAGAATGACTTACCCAAGTATGTATACCAAATGACAACTGCTTTCCCAGCCCCTTCAGACCAGGAAGAGTCACTTACCCAAATCTGTATCCCAAATGACAAACGCTTTCACTGTCCCTTCAGACCAGGAAGAGTCACTTACCCAAGTCTGTATCCCCAATGACAACAGCTTTCCAAGTCCCTTCGGACCAGGAAGAATGACTTAACCAAGTCTGTATACCCAATGACAACAGCTTTCTCAGTCCATTCAGACTAGGAGGAGTCGCTTACCGAAGTCTGTATCCCCACTGACAATGTTCTACTTTCCCAGTCCCTTCAGACCAGGAAGAGCAACTTATCCAAGTCTGTATCCCCACTGACAACAGCTTTCCTAGTCCCGTCAGACCAGGAAGAGTCACTTACCGAAGTCTGTATCTCCACTGACAATGTTCTGCTTTCCCAGTTCCTTCTGACCAGGAAGAGCAACTTACCCAATTCTGGAACCAAAACCGGCAACAGCTTTTCCAGTCCCTTCATATCAGGGAGAATCACTTACCCAAGTCTGTATCCCCACTGACAACAGCTTTTTCCAACGCCAGCTGAGGTTTCTTCATTCTCATTAATAACGGCACCTGTTCCGCCGCCCTTGGCTCATAGTCTAGCAACTGAAACGTAAATTTTAATTGTTTAACCTCATGGGTGACATATTATTTCAGCTTTAGTTCGTAATTTCACATGTGAAATTACAAAATTACCATTGCAATGGTGATAACAAATCGAATCATTTGTTCTGTTTGCCTGGTGCACCAAGTCTAAAGTGCAAAATTTATTTTTTTGCCGGCAGAGTTTTGCCAAAAGACAACAGTAATTGCTCTGTAATTTTGCTATGAAAGTAATCACATGACCTCTCTCGTTCAATTTGAAAGAAAAAAAAGAATCTTTTCAGGGTAGAAAAATAACTTTTAAAGGACCCAACCTCAATTCTCTCTCGGCGAAGAACAAAACAACATCAATTTTAACTTTACCACAATAGCAAGGACTGGTATATTAATCGGTTGTCTCATTCTGAAACACTAACATGTAGCACGAAGACCTTTGTATACACAAAAACTGACCCAAATCCTCCCCAAAATTCCTCACATCAATGCACATTTGCGAGCAAGATGCTTCAGTAGGTTTTGGTTTGTTTTGTTTGTTATATATTTGAAATATTTTTCACAAAATTACAGGAAAATTCAGGAGTACAGGAGCACACGAGAAATTAACTGTTTTTCCAAATTTTTCCAGGAAATTCAAGGAGTAGTGCGAGCTCTGTAATAAGTTAAATCTCTGGTTCTAACATACCGTTAGGTTTGGCATGTGTGAAGTTTCAAGTCTACAGGGGTTCGAATAAGAGGGGCAAATTTCCTGAACGTAGAAACCAGGGCTACAATTAGTAAACAACTATCCCCAGAAGGGGAGGTGAATAGCGGTGGATATATACTGAGATGCAAAGCATTGAGGTATATATCTAGAGCTAGACACCAACCCTGAGGAGGATAGTTATTTTAGTATTTACCAGAAGGTAGGGTTAAAATACACTTCATTTTTCAAAGAAAGGACAAAATTCAAATTGTTTTCTATTTCTAGCACGCGTGCTTTGTGTACATTTGAGTTTCGTTTACATTCTTCAGGGTTTTTTGAAGAACATAAATGTTGTGGATTTTAAGCAGAATTTGAAAGAAAAAGTTTTGTCCTAACCATTAAAACCAAAAAGCAAAACTTGTTGTCCTCTTCGTGTTTTCTGGAATGGTTCTTCGTTTAAAGCAATTATTTCCTCGTCTATAACTAACGGGTAATGCGACACCATTTTGACTATCGCCTCAAAATCAGCTAATAGTCATGGATATTGTGAGATACGAGAGCCAATCAAAGAGTGCAAAAGTGGATACTGGTTGCTTTGGTAAATACTAATAAATGTTATTGACTACCGAGGCTAAAAACACAAAACGATCAAAGATCAAACAAACCTTAATTGCAAGTTCTGTGCGCCCGCACTCCAAAGCTTTGGATGCAATCTCTGTGTATGAAATACCAGCGGTTTCTCCAAGTTTAGAATTGATGGCATGTGCAATTTCTTCATCGATCACGTTTGTCTGTTGTACCTAGTTGTGAAAGAGGAAGATCTTACATCGCAGAATGTTACAACTTTAATGTAAAATATAACATTAACGAAAGACTTATAAGGCAATGCAGGTGGAACAACCCTTGAAACAATTTAATAGAGTACGGGGAGTGGCTAATTAGAGGGGAGCCTATTAGAGAGGGGGGCCCGGGCTTATTAGAACATTTAAGATACTTTCCCTTTCCCTTCTCAAGTTAGTAGGAATCTTTAAGCAACTACAAGAGCAACGATGACGATGATGGAAAAACAGACCGATAGTGAATACAACAAACCCACATTGGAACGTACTTTGCGGGTCACCTGCACGAAGCCGTATTGAAAATCATTTTTGGATTTCTTGCGACTACGATAACGAACAACAGAAAATTTTCTCAAACTTCATTTACCTTTAAGAAGAGCATTTTTAAAATATTTATTTGTTCCCAAAGCGTAACTAGGACAGCCAACTAGCCATACGTAATCGAAAAGGGCAAACATGAAGTGTGTTTCTGGTAAATCATCTGTCTTCATTGCTTAAGATCTTTGTTGCTCCATTTAAAGAAACCTCCACTGTACAACTTTATTGGTCTAAAATAAATTTTTTATTAAGTCTGTGTCCATATCAACAGCTCAGATTTGATAATCCAGTCATTAACCAAATGACAAGCAGTTAGTTGGACCATCTAGAACTAAGGTTTGAATTTCACGCCCGCCACCATTTTGAAATGATACGTGTTTTGGTTTCAGTGCCAGATCCCCTCTCGTTCATTGCTATTGTATTTATCGAGAGTGGAGACTGGCACTGTAACCTTTCAAAATGGCGGCGCGCAGGGAATTCAAACCGTAGAAATAATCAAATTTCAAATTAACCCTTTGAGCCCCAAGCACGACAAATGTTGTGTTTGTAAATTCTCCCAACTGAGTCCCATACTTTCTATATAAACAGTTAGGGAGAATTTGGCTTTTCATCCACAAAAGCATACTTGATTTGATCAACTCCCAACTTCTCATTACCATTTGTATTACTTTGTTTGAGTTTAGTAAGAAGAAGTGAGATGTTGATAAACTGTCCGGGGCTGAAAGGGTTAAATTGCTTGGCGTTAGATTTATGTACAGGATTATCAATTATCAATAATATTACACAAGGGAGGATTCCTTTAACAAGCCGGGTATCAAACCTGAGGCAATACACGGAGTACATGGAAGTTGAAGATATTGTTGAAACCGATCACTAAGGGCAAAAGTGGTATCCATTGGTTTTAATGTATGTACGCTAACCGAGTTTTGCCTGCTCCTGGTACTACACTTGCATTATTCTAAAGGTTGTACAATGTAATGGTTTCAGGTATTCTGCGTTCACTCAAACACAAGAGATGTTGCTAGTGCTACCTCTGTTCTCTGTTCAGACGAGTACTCTACTGCAAAAAAAAATAAGTATTTTACCTTGTAGCAGGCCCAGTGTCCAAGAATACGGCTTGCTCCCTCAGCTTTCGGTATCCTCAAGTAATCACAGATTCGTATAGCAAGGCAGTAGTGGCGTCTTAGGACAAGCCTGAAAGTAGGAGAGAGGGGCAAAAAAGATTACCGTAAACGCTCCAATATGCCCCCTCCCCCGTTGGGGGAGGGCTTGATTGTTTTTAGACCTTCCAGACGGGAGATTATTAAAAAAATTGTCAACAACCAAAGACAGAAACACAAAAAATATCAAACAACTTTCATAGCAACAAATAACAGCACTATTTATTTCTGAAATAGATACATGCGTTAAAATTCAAGAAATGATTGTTTTTGACAATGCCAACTTATAAGGCAATGCAGGTGGAACAATTACTGAAACAATTTAATAGAGTGAAAAGTGTACCAAGTGTGGTGAGGGGGGGGGCAATTAGAGACGGGGGGAGTTTATTTAAAGCTTGAAGCTCTAGACGGCGGACTTATTACAGAGGGGAGCTTATAAGATAATTTTTGGTAATTTTCCTCAGGAAAAATTCAAACCGATATAGCCCTTGTATCCTTAACCTTCTTTTTAGCTTTTCTTTTTAACAAAAACTTTTAAGTTAAAAATAAGGTAACCGTATATATATTCTTGGTTTTAGACCTTTTTCAGACTGAAAAAAAAACTGAATAAACCATCATGGGGTACGTTGAGAGCATATACTATGAAACTTTAAAATCATTTAAGAACTCAAAAACCAACAGCCTCAAATAAATTTTTTAAATAAAAAAAATACTTTTAGGAAACAATTTTAGAATAAGACAGACAAAGATAATTCAAAATTTCGTAAAAGAATAAACGGAGAAACTTACCTGTCAATCAGCACCCGCATTGTCAGTTGCTCTAATCTGGTAGTTGTTGTCAAGAAAAAAATTACCATAGAAAAAAAGTAAATAATAACCTATACCTAAAATTAATTAGCAAAAGGATTTTCTTAACAAGCATTAAACTTCCATCCCTTTTGACACAACCTTTTGACTCACAAACTACCAAGGTTGGCTTCACAAAATAATCTAGAAATGTGTAAACCTTTGCACAAATATCCCGAGAATACAACACATGTGATAAAGCTGAGACGCTGCGCGGTGAGTCTTTACGCTTTTTTTATATAAGAACCAATGACTTTCGCCTGATGCTGGGCTGTTCTTAAACTTTTTGGCGATTTCAGCCTCAAATTGTTCTTAAATTGTTCTTATTTTCTGATGACTCTAAACAGTGAACGGAACAAAAAAAATGGCTCTAAGAAATACGTGTTTGTTTTTTCTTATCACGGTACGTGATAAGTATAGTTTACTTCATGGAAAGAGCACGTGTACAGTTTTTACACACCATCTCAATCTGTGTTCAAAGATTAAATGTTTGTTGATAAAAATTATAAACGCTTTATTATAAAAATCGACGTTTCGATGTCCCACTGACATCATATTCAAGAAAAAGTAGTTATAAAAGTGAAGTAATATATGTAGAATTCAAACAATGGTCAAAATATACTGAAATACACTAGGGATACTTACAATAAAATGGTCAATAAAAGGACTAGGAAACAAAGGAAAAATATAAATACATTGACGCTACAACAATGCAATCTTAAAACACTATCGAGTTAAAATGATGTCAGTGGGACATCGAAGCGTCAAATTTTATAATAAAGCGTTTATAATGTTTAACAACAAAGCTTTTAAAACAAAATTTCTTAAAGATTATATGGAGTTCTTAAAACTGTCTGATCAAAACCTGAGCCTGGTCATTGGTCTTTGCTTGTTCTAAGGTTATGGACGATCTCTGCCTGGGTGTTGTTATAAAGTTTGTTCTTGTAAGAAAAGCGGGTATTGATAAACATTTTAAGTTACACAGCGTGAAATAATGAAAGGTACTGACGTTTAGGACTGTAGTCCTTCGTCTGTGTAAAATAAGAATACAAAACGTGCATGAATGACGTATCCTGGCGAACGAGTTTCAACCCTCGAGACCACCCAAATTCTTGAGTATAATAATAACTGCCTGGTTAGCACTAGCAGGATATTTCAACTGAAAAAGGAAAAGGTACCACCACAAAACTACTTCCAGTCTACATCATAAACCACAGGTTCAACATTTTATCTCAGTGTGTGGTGATTAAAATTTACACAAAACCTACTGGTCAACCCTGCAATTAATCGGTGTAAAAAGATTTTGTATCCTATTGAGCACGAATTTTTTATTTGCAATTTTCATTTTAATCTTTTTTCTTTTGTATACAGTCTAACCCCCCAAGACGGACACCTCTATAAAACGAACACCAAATTTTGGTCCCTACCGTGCATTTTCTCATGCAGCCTTTACTGTTTTTAAGTCTTTCTAAGACGGACAGTTAAGGCCAGTCCCGAAGATTTCCGTTTCAGAGAGGTGTCACTGTACCGCATTAATCTCACTTTGCAATGCAACAGAGAAGCACTCACAGAGCAAAAGAATGTCTTTTGCTGCGTCATTTAAATATTATTTACATAAGCACACTTGCAATGTAGTATTTTTTGATGAAAAGGACAGTCTTTTCCCAACAAAAAAAGAAAGAGGTTTTCATTTATCTTCTCCAGTAAGGATTCTAAACTGTAAGTCAACTCCTCAACTCTCTATCAGGTAACATATTAAAAGAGTAAAGCAGATACTGAAACTTACTAACCTAAGCTTCACTCAATTGAATGCTATAAAACAATAAACATTCGATAAAACCATTCTTTTGGTAGTCAAAGATAAAAACTTTTACGTAAAAAGAGTTTATATATTTTTATCTACGTCTACTAAAAGAATGGTTTAATCCCATCTTCGAAACACAACCACTTACAAATGATGTCGCAGGCCGCCCAGGCTAGACTTAAGATTGTGGTTGTTAATCGAAGCGAATGGCAAGGTGTTCTAATCCCACAGAAACCAACCAATTTTTTTTTTCTTGTTGTTTGGGGG
>JAOBRD020856921.1:0-13011 GCA_027575215.2 Hydrozoanthus sils | reverse complement strand
ATTTGATATACAATCGCCAATTTGTGTAGTTTGAGTACGGCCGATTAGGTACGAAGAAAACCAGTCATTAACTATGCAACGTATTCCACAGTGGTGTAGTTTTTTAAAAAGTATTGTATGATTTATAGTATCAAACGCCTTTTGAAGATCAATAAATAGACCGCATGTAAAAAGCTTACGATCCATATTAGTTTGTATATGGTTCACAATATCAAGAATAGCATGCTTGGTAGAATGCTTTTCTCGGAATCCATATTGCGAACGGTACAACACGCCATGTTCTTCGATAAAACTTTTTATCCGATTATACTTCATTTTTGCAAATAATTTGTTAAAGATCGAAAGGAGGGAAATTGGTCTATAGTTTGATGGGTTAGTCTCAATATTATTCTTATAGATCGGAATAACTTTTGCATGTTTTAATTTACTGGAATATATTCCGGTCTCTACTGAATTGTTAATTATAACAGACAGTGGTCTCGACCTGCAATCGATCTCCAGATCTTCTTTTTGCAATTGATCAGGTTATTAATACCTTCCCAAGTTTTTTTTCTTGCTTGTGAGATTAGTTGTAAAACATTCCTGATAGTAAGTCTTTTTGCTAAAGCGAATAAGTCCAGTTAATCTATTCCTATATAATTTATATTTCTTTTCATCTCCTGAGTAAAACAAAGAATTTTTAACTTTTATAGAGCATCGTATGCCTTTTGTTATCCATGGCTTCGATAGTTCTTTTAACTTGCGTTTTGAAGTGGGTTTTAAGGGTGCGTATTTATTTATGGTTTTGTCAACAGTTTTAGTGCCAGAAGTTAGTATCTTCAAAGTTTATTTTGGATAATTCGTCTTTAAATTTGTTGTCTGAAAAAGTTGAATAATCACGAGTATAACTCTTGGTCTTGGGCAAGGATTTAGTATTGTATTTAGTTTGCATGATACAAAATTGAGAGAAATGGTCGCTTAAATCAGAGACAATGTTATACCACTAGTTATTACATTATCTATTTTATTTACAAAAATGTTATCCATTAGGGCCGAATTGTTATATACACGAGTTGGTTTATCAATGGTAGGTGTAAGGTTAAAACTTTGAAAAGAAAAGAGAAAGTTTTGAGCATAATTACATGTTTCAGAGCTAAGGAGATTTATGTTGAAGTCGCCCATTAAATAAATAGGTTTTCCAGAATGACTTAGTCTTTCAATCGTTTCATCGAAATATGCTTGGAAGCGCTCAGGTGAATTATGCTGTCTATATATAACACCACATATTGTATTTGCACCGTTTTACATTTGATTTTCGATCCACAGTGCTTGGAAAACTTTATTTGAATGTTTTTCAGTAACTGTATATATCAGATTGCTGTCGATATACATTGCAACCCCTCCGGCAGCAAGTGGAGTGGATACAAATTCAAATGCGTAATTAGGCAATGAAGGATCAAAGTTTAAATCGCTAGCTTCAGTAATTCTAGTTTCAGTAATTCCTATCACGCTAAAATGATGATTTAATTCATAAAGGAGATGGGATTCAAGTTTCTCCAGGTTGTGTTTTAAACTTCTAATGTTAGAATGAAATAATGAAAAATTGCTTGTTTCTAAACTCTTAGTATTTTTGAAAGTGTTAAAGCTACGCGGAGAGAAGTAATTCGATTAAATTGTAGGGAAATAGTCGTTAATATCGCAGGTATTGGTTGTGTTTATAGAGAAAAGGTCTAAATCATTAAGGCTAGTTAAACATTCTAAATATTTTTTTGTGGGTAAAGAACTATTTGTGCAATTATTGAATTTGCCACGAGCTAAAGTAAAATTTTGGCCGTAATACGGAAGACATAGTTCTCTAAGAAGAGATTTATTCATAGTTGTTTTTTCTTTGAATTTGTAATAGATTTGTTAGAAAAAAAAGTGTCGTGAATGAAGTTATATATAATCTAAACTTAGCTGTAATAAGTTCTGAGTTATGATCCATAATTCTTTTCCTGGTTGGACATCGATCGTGTTCTCGGTCCATTGCCTCGTCCGCGGCGTTTATTATATTCACGGCCCATGGACATGGTTCTATCACTGCCTGGGGATCTATGCGATCCAAGTGTTCCTCGACTAGATCCAGGTTCAGGGGCTGATGTCATGCCACTTGGAGACAACCCAGATGTTTTAAGGAAGCAGTAATACCACTGAGCTTCCCTAGGTCATATTCGGTAGTGATGCGTATAATCTTGCTGTTCGAGGTTTCCCGGAGCAAGATTGTTTGGTTTTTAACCAAGCACTATTGATATCCATTCTCTTTTTGGAAAGTTATTGCTTTCCTCAGCAACAGTTGTTGTTTCGGCGATAAATGTTCCAGGATTACAATGCGCGTTTCTGGATCCGGTTTCAAACCAATTCTGCCAAGGTCAATCTTGGTCGCTTCTTTCTTTTGTTGCAAAATGGCGTCTGTTGTTAATCCTCTCGTAAATTTGCATACGAATGGTGCGGGCATAGATTTACTTTTGTAATAGGATTTCTATGTGCAATGTCAATATCATATTCTGAAATCTTAAAGCCCATTTCTTTGAACAACTTCAAGCAAATATCAACTGATTGTTCTGCCGTTTCTTTTTCTTCAGCCTGTGGAATTCCAAGCAGTTTCAGATTATACTGATAGCTGTATTTAAGCATCGTTTCTATCGTTTCTTGTATATCTGTAGCTTTAAGCGTGATTTGGTTGAGGCAAGATTCAATTCGTTGGAAGTCTACCTGCACAGTTGTTTTATCACTTTTGAAGTCTTCATATTCTTGATTTAAAAATTCGACGCTCTTTTCTATTTCTTTATTTCCTGTCGCTGTTGAGTCAAGATTTTCTTTAACTTGTTGTAAATCAATCTTTAGTTTTCTTATTTCAGTCCTGAGGTCGTTCTTGTTGTAGTTTCTCTATATTTGTTCTAGACATTGTTATCGCTTTTTGCAAGGTTCTTGTTCGGTTGATAAAGTCTCTTAATTCTCCGAAAATCTATGATCTCACGGAGCTCATCAAGACGCGACCGCTTGTCACGCTCGTCAATCACAATCAAAGGTCTCTTGCGAGTTTCTCGATTTTGCGTATTCCTCCCTGTTTCGATTCTGATAGCTACATTGAGTAAGTATTTCAAACTGCCAATATCAATCTTTACCTTTCAGATCATCAATTTTACAAATCCGTTTTACGAGCCACCAGTTGTGATTTTGTCTCCAAGCACTAATAGCAGCGTGACCTCAGCTGAATGCAACGCTATCAACTCGTGGATCGAGGTAAAGTGCAACCTACTTAACCTTGTCAACAGAATAAAACAAAAGCATTCAAAACATGAAATCTAAATCTGGTGCTTGACCCTTACAGGAAAGTAGACTCGTATTGACGGGTCAACAGTCTTGTTCAGTCTGATTGCGTAAAGATCTGGTCGTCGTCGTTGTCTGTGATCTAATTGTTCAGAACTGTTCAATTCACTAAGGTCAATTTCTTTCTTGTTGCAGGAAGTAACACACACTTCCTTCAGACTGTGCACGAAAGACCTCCAACGTAAGACAAACCCACGTGATCCTGTGACCGTACATTACGTCGTTACTGGAGGTAGGTGATGAAAGTTGAATTAGCTGTTAACCGGGTCTGCTGAGGGTTAATGTCAACACTTCATGACCCTTGGTAAAAAATTCCGTCATTAATTGTTCAAAACAAGATGTTATGTTGATTTTAGTAACATATAACAGTTTGTGCAGTTTGGTGGTTCGTAATGCCGACAGAAGACAGTGGAAGATGAGGCTTCAAACAAGCTTCGAAACATCGTAGATAATTTGAATAACTGTAAGATGATTAATTGACAAAAAAAGGTCAGTTCTTCAACGAAGACTGAAGGATCAACAGGCGACATCTATAGTGATTGAGCTATGAAACCACTTCTGTTTGGAGCTGATAATTTAAATGGCCTCGTCGATTGTTTCCAAATGACCTGTAATAGAGTACCTTCTACCTGTTTATCAGTTGATTTGTTTGGAAATGTGAAATTGATGAAATGCAACAATGTTGATCTTGATGAAACTAACGCCGGGGAGAAGAAAAAGGCCTCATTAATAATTTTTGTTTAGACAGAACTTTCTCCAGCAGTTCTGGTCCTTTCCCTTTTCAGATAATTTCCTTTTGGGGGTTGTCCCTATCAATCTAATCCTTCTTTCAACTAAGTTATTGTCATGCATTAAGAATTTTAATGAAGAATGCCCAACTGTTTACCTGAAACTTGAGTCTTAAATCAGTTTCTCTTATAACCTCTAAATAGCAATTGTGTGCTCAAATTAAAAACAAAGATAAAATTTGTCTTTCTCTTTGCAGACTTGGACCCCTGCATCAACGTTTCATGTAGTTACTTTGCTGTGTGTAAAGCTTTCGCTCCGTTCGATGCTCGCTGCGTCTGTGTTGAAGATTGTCCATCGTATGACGAACAAGTGTGTTCTTCTAACGCCACAACCTTCAAGAACAAATGCATATTTGAACTAGAGACTTGCAGACTGAAGAGCAATCATACCCTCTACCACCCAGGTAGTTGCACCGGTAAGTACCTGACATTTACTGGGGTGGAGTTCTGATGTTCCATTATTAAATTGGGTAGTTTTACGTGCTTTATCCAAAAAGGTAGCAAAATCTATTACTCTAAGACGCATAAATCGATCCGTGCAACCTTAGAAGTCCAAACCCTGTCGTTCTTCTTGCAGGTTTTCCTGTTGAAAAAGGACAAACGACATTAAAACGAGAGCCTGTCTGGGCTGAATCTGTATGCGAAAGGATAAAGTTCAGACCTTACACCTTCTACCCAGACAAACGTGTTCACGTGCAGGCCACAATCAACCACTGGAACACTACAGACAAAAACTACGTACACGACGCTAGCGTGGTCTGGGTACAGAATGTGAACTACGACGGGTTTATAGTGTGTGTCACGCAAGCTGGACGGAATGATCGCCCGAGTAAAACACTGGCCAGTGTTGACTGGATTGCACACCAAGGAGCACCCCCTGGGGCAGTTGCTGACCGTGTGCGAATGCCAGACTGGTGGACTGGGACGACTTGCAAAACCATCAACCTTCCTCAAGTAAATATATTTCTCCGACTTCTCTAATTACATATCAAACTTTGATTATTGCCCCCTTTAAATGAGAACACTTACCTTTAAGGGTCTCAAAATTAATATTAGTGATTGCAGCTTAAGAGTTTTGGTATTCTTAAAACATGAAATCTTTAATGGATGAAATCTATCGGGGGAGTTGGTGTTGCCAGGTAGTAGCATAACCTACAACTATAGTTTTTTAGAAGAAACATAAGAGACACACACAAACACGTTTTAACAAGAGCCCAACCAATGTTCAAAGCGTTTACTTTATTCTGTAGGGGAAGTTTCAGTCTGAGCCCACGGTCCTTGTGACAGCTGAACACATCAGTGCAGCATTCAAACACAACGCAGCAACCGTGTGGTCCGAAGATATCAGTTCGTCTTCTTTCAATGTTTGTCTTCGCGAGTTACAGGAATATGACGGCTTCCATCAAGATTTACACGTGGTAAAATTCTACGTGATCCACGCAAGATATCTTTACTAAAGTTGTGTCGTTGACTAGCTTCGAGTTTATTGCAGATATTAGTTAGGGTGATTATACAGCATAAAAGTTGTCATATTATTTTTTTTGCCTCTTAAACGGATTTAAGATTAATAGTTCACATAACTTCTAATCTAGTGGTCAGCAGGCTCGTGATGTATGCTCCTTCCCTGTATGGCACGCATATGTTTCAAGTATTTGTTAATAGAAAATAGTTTTTCTATTGTGCCTTAATTATCTACTATAAAAAAACATGACAACAATTGATTCAGGATAATACTTTGCGTAACATTTTCTTCTCTTTTTACTCTAACTTAATTCTCAACATTTTAGTCTGCCAACGTTAATTCCAGCATAAAAACAGATCTATACAGATTTATCTTTTTAATACAACTGTAGTCCAAAAGGGAGGTGAATGAGAAGCAACCAGGTCAGATACGTACCAAGACCGCGACTCTAAAAACGTTCAGTTTTGGAGTTCTAGTTTGCCTGATAATAAAAGTTTCAGGTGATCTTACAACGAGTAAACACAAGCAAAACAACTGTTAGGGGAATAAAACGGCATCGCGCGTGTTTCTATACAAATTATAAAATAGTTATGACGTAAGGCAGACGGCCTTGTTTTCTATCGACACTTTCTTGGTGCCCTCTTACGTGAAGACCATTTTTTAAGTTGTATAGAAACACAGGTGATGCTATTCTATTCCTATAACTATAAAGAAAGACCCTTTTGTTTCCCCTCTTACATGATAACCATTTTGTATTCTCCTTCATACAATAGATTTGTAACCGATCATAGAGCTTACATCAGGATTTTTTTCTAGTATCTAAAATAAAATGCGCTTTATTCACAGAGCTGGTTAGCATTTGAGGATATTTACAAGCCCATCTTTACAGAAAAGGATTCTGTTTACTTTCCGAACAGTAATAACCCATCACCGAGCGACAATGGAGCCTTCTGTAAAGTATGTTGAATGTCAGCTGTTGGTGTGTTAGGACACAAAAACTAACTTTGGTTTTACTTTGTTTTGCCAACGTTGTTAGATTAAGTTGTTTATAAATCATCAGTAAATGATGTTTTGCTTTGCTCTTGTCAGGAAATTGAGTTCTCAGAATCGTATGATCATATTCCTACGGTGCTCGTCTCTGTCAATCACACCACCGGAGGAGGGAACCTGGATCCCGATTACAACGGCATGTGCCCGTGGATAGAGGTACCTTTACTCTCAATAATATTACTTTTCGGTTCTTCTTTTAGTTAATTTTTTTTTAATCTTTTTACCTTTACTCTCAGTACAACAACACTTTTCGGTTAATTCTCTTAAACGGAAAAGCTTTGTTTAGCTTAATCAACAATCAAATGAATCAACATGTAAATCTGTTATTCAGAACAAGATTTTTTAAAAAGAGATTGTTAACTTTCTTTTCAGTATATGAACGAGACCGGTTTTCGACTCTGCGTGAAAGAGCTACGTGTCAAAAACCACGACCCTCTCACAGTGTCTTACACTGTACTATCAGGTATTGAATGAACTTTGAATTGGTAGTTTCGATATCAAGATATTTTTAGTTGACTACCTATCAGCCTTAGTCATTGATTGCACTAAAAGGATGAAACATTTTCTTGGGAAACAATTAACACAGCATCTGTCGTGATTGAAGCTGAACGATTGCTTTTGAAACCGATTAGTTTGAGTTAGGAATTCTAAAGGACTAAACCATGCACTAGCTAATTATCTTTATCATATGTTGTGTTTGGAACCTTTGGTCACATTTATAGCCTCAAATGTTTTTGCTGATTTTCAGCTGGTGTAAGTCAAGTTTAACTGCTCTATGGCTGTTTAATAGCTAGTTAGATCAATATAAAATTAATAGCCTGCTGACAGTTTAATTTATAAGAAAGTATAAGATGAAAAAGAACCAGATAAGCGTTTACATTTCGGTTTAACGTTAAACCATTTTCAAATGATATCGTTTTGATCTAAAATTTACCATCTCTACATCCATCCTCTAACTTAAATATTAAGTTCAGATGTCCTTCATCGGAATATATAATTTAAGTAGAGCAAACACGCGTACATCATATATGATGGCGGATAGTCTTACATAACTAAGATACATTAACTAAAACTAAACGTCAAAGTTAAAACAAACTCTAAATAAAACTGATCTTCGAAAGCTGTTCCAGAAACTTGGAGAGTGGAAGTGCCTAGCTTAAAAAAGTAGCTTTATAAAGTTCTATAAAAAAGATACAGATTCTCACAAAGCCAGTGTTGGCAGTTACATTCTCTCACTTTTGTTTAGATGTCTGCAGTCCAGACTGGAGCTACTTTAACGGCGTGTGTTATCACACTAGTAAGTCGTGTACCTCCTGGCCGAGAGGTGAGGGGCTGTGTAGAGACAGAGGATCACATCTTGTGACCATCAGAAACCAGGAGGAGAACGTCTATGTTCAGCATCGTCATAACGCGGAACAGGCCTGGATCGGACTCAACGACAGAGATGTTGAGGGACATTTCAACTGGACCAGTGGAGTGGAGGGGAACTTCTCCTACTGGGTACCAGGCCAACCCAACAACTTTAAGGAGCAGGACTGCGTTCATACTTTGGGGGTTAAACACGAGTTTATGTGGAACGATGTTTCGTGCAGTGACTGTGAAAACTACACGTGTGCTAAAGGTCTATGATAAATAGTCGAGCGTGTGTGTTATAAAAAGGGATTTTTCGTTATTAAGCATGCATCTTAACTTTGTTTGTCACATTAATTACCAGGAAAACGACAGTTGTAAAATGTATAAAGCTAGTTCTCTATTACGCAAGCTTGATTAGTTCCTATACTACGGTGGCACACTTAAGAGACACGGCTGCACTCAAAACAATTAGTGCGTTGACTTTCTTTATGTAAGTAATCATATACACTCTTTTGAAATCGATTTTCTCCATAGAAAAGTAGCTGCTTCGTTAACTAGCTTGATCCGGGCTCAATTTGGAGTAATGGGATTCCTGGAAACGACAATGGGTGGCGCCATTTTGATTCGATTTTTGTTTGTGTTTTAGCTTTATGTTCTAGAAACAAGATATAGTTTCAAACGTGTTTTTGAAAATAATGAACGAAAGAAAATTACGGTACTAACCTGAAGCAACAGTTCTCTTGAATTCGAAAAAATGTGTATCATTACTTTACACGAAGAAAATCAACATTAATGGCGTGAACGCACTTATTTTTGTTTGGGAGGCAGCCATGTCCCTTATAGGCCACCGTGATATACTGCTTTTGAGTAGCAACTACAGGTAATTTTTTGACAGTTTTTTCCTTCTTGTAAGTCATTCATATCTGAATATGGTAGTAGCTTGTAACACTTTTCAGAACAGGCAATTATGTTAAGGAAAAGCAAAAGTTTCAATTGTTTTTTACCATGACTAAAACAACTGCATTATCACCAATGTTGAATCTCTCTTTAAAGAACATCAAGGCCCAAATTTCTTTGATCGTCAATGAATACACCCCAAATCGCAAGCTGTTCTTTTTATCCAGACAAAGCACGCTTAGCGAATAAAATACATCTCGTACTCAATCTAGATTTGGACGAATGTAGCAGCAGGAAAAGCAAATGCCACCAAAGAGCAGTTTGTTCCAATACATACGGGTCCTATAGCTGCGCATGTCAAGTGGGGTACTCCGGTGATGGAGTGAGCTGTACAGGTAAACTATAATGGAACAGAGAACGTTCAGTTTCGTTATTCTGAGAGTTTCATGGCTTACAACTCTTTAAATAACAATAGATTCTTCAAAAAAGATTAAGGGTTTTTGAATGCACGAGCTCTTAATTTGAGACAACAAAAAGTTCCTTGTCGGCTTTCTACAGTTGTCTATAAAATTCTCTAAAGTACGTATGGCATAGGTCAAGAACGTACACACGTAAGTACATGTAATTCGTACATCTCCTTCTAGCTGTTTCGAAATGGTCTGGTATATTTGATAAAACGTTAAGAAAATATTATTTTGATGTATCTTTTGGAAAAAATTCTGTTATAGAAGGAATCCATCTCTTCAAAGTGCCATCAGGGTTTAGAATTAGAATTAATCAGTTTTAATTTAAGGGTATACAAGATCCGTGCAAGGACTAAATTTCTTAGATTTTTTTACTTCTGTAGATATTAACGAGTGCTCTGTGTCCCATGCGTGTGACAGCAGTGCTACATGCACAAACACTGAGGGCTCGTATACATGTCAATGCAACGTTGGGTACAGCGGGGACGGAATGACCTGCCGAGGTTGGTATCACCGACGCAAACTGCACCAACATCCCTGGTACCTACACCTGCACTTGTACTGCTAGATGCTAATATAATTATTAAAGTTAATGCTTCCCTTACAATGACAGCGTTAATTCTTCCTCAGATCTGGATGAATGTTCCCTTAGTTCCTATACGTGTGATTCCAATGCAAACTACACCATCACCGTTGGTTCCTACAGCTGCACTTGTACTGCTAGATACACACACCATTATCAAAGTTAATGCTTCTCTTACCATTGCAGTGTTACTTCTTCCTCAGATCTGGATGAATGTTCACTTGGTTCCTATACGTGTGATTCCAATGCAAACTGCGCCAACACCGCTGGTTCCTACACCTGTACTTGTAATGCTGGGTACAGAGGGAATGGGAAGACGTGTACACAGATACTATACCGTAAACTACTTTTTTAAACTATGGTCTCAGAGAATTTCTTTTACAATTATGAATATACCAACATTAGGAGCATGTCTTCTTTGTGAATTTTGTACTTAACCTATACTATGTTTTCTGCAACAAATAAAACTATTTATTGTATGTAACACAAGAATTTCATTGCGCAGGCTTGTTTGTCGAGCAAATCGCCAAACTTTTCATTCAAGTGAGAAAGAACGATGGCCGACGGCATGAGACCTTTATTTCTAGCTTTGACTTGTTACAGTTTTCAGAAAAAAGGGCGTATTGAAGGCTTTTCAGATAAATTGTAATTGTAACGGCACGATTTATGATAAGTTTGTATTTTAAATTTTTATTGAGTGGATTTCACTTAAGAGACAAATCTGATAGCTGATCGGTCACGAACTCACGCCGCGGTGAAGACCAAAGTAGCAGTTTAAGAGATTCTCACAGTATTAAGCTTGGCAACCTTGCTAAGTTGTCAGAAGGTCTCTTTGTGACTCGTTATTTAGAGAGCCTATTAATTTAGATTCATCTTTTGTCACTTGCCTGCCCGATGAACAATGCAGCCAAGTTAATTTGGTATTTTAGTCTAAAGATCGAACTCTCATCAGAGCGTACAGACGTAAATAGATTGGCATTTTGACATACAAAGAGAATCCTAAGCAAATGTAAAACAGAGATAACCGAGAGAGCAAGAGAAAGAACAAAGAACAGTAGAGACTGAACCATGTAGCACCTATGTAGAGAACATTCATCATTAAAAATGGTAATTTCCTGGCAGCCCTGTCAATGCGAGTAACTCCCTTATGGAGTTATAGTGTGATTACAAAAACGTCTTTTGCTTAACCTTTGCAGTAGATGATAGTTGACCTCGAGGTTGAGCTTTTTATCATTTACTTATAACGGTTGCTGCCTTACAAGGGTAAATTAAATGCATTTTCTAGCTGCTAAAATTACTCTTACAACATTTCCATTGTCTAGGCGGCCTCGATGCGTCTGACATTCTCGGAAGCAACACAAACTACCAACAGCAACTTGCCTCGTGGCTCTCCCCAGTCCTACAGGACTCGACTAGGAGCCGCTGGGTTCGCTGTTGGCACGGCCACACTAACGGGTTTGCTGTCTCAACCTTTCACGCTAACTGTGATAACAAAGGACCCACCGTGACCATTGTACAAGTCGGCAGTTACGTTTTTGGAGGTTACACGGATAAGTCTTGGAGTAGTAAGTTGTACTTTCGTTTTCCTTTATTTTTATTAGTAACACCGTACACATTACAATGTAAGGATTAATTAGGAATAACAAAGGATTAAAAAGTGACGAGAAAGTCCGAAATGAAACAACAAGGCTTCTAATGGGCTTATAATTTTCAATAAGTAAAATCATCAATTTTTTACGGCACACTGACAACACTACAAGAATATAAATAACTACCTAACTTTACTGTTAATACAGTTGCAAATTTGTAGTAGACAGTAGAAAATATAGATTTATATAACTGCTATAAAAATTTAGGTACACAAAATGAATTGCCGTCTCTAAAGTTAAACAAACTCAATTCTATATCAGTATATACTACGAGATGGTCTGTCTTTTGTCTCCTTCAGATTAATGCTGATCTTTTTTTAATTTCAAATATTAGCATGTTTTTGTTATTAGTTTGTAGGAACCGAAGTTCCTGATCAAGGGAAATACATACTTATGACTTATTCTACTTTAATTGAGGTGGAAATTGGCAGATATTCATTAAGCCACTATCCACCGAAATTAAAGTTGAATAAGTGTTTTAGTATATACCAGCAAGACAACAAATTTCCTTTCATGGAAACGAAAGATTTTTAAGAAAAAGAGAGCACTTTTAGGGTGTTACTAAAACCAGGAACGGGGAACGGGGAACGGGGAACGAGGAACGAGGAAGGGGGAACAGTAAAACGGGGAACGGTAAAACGGGGAACGTTAAAACGGGGAACGGTAAAACGAGGAACAAGGGAATCTGAGTACTAACGTCCAAAAAAGTTAAAGAGGTCTGGAACACAGGTGATTTTAAAAATAATTCTAAACTTTTCAAGATGGTGTCGCTTGACAGCCCTTTGACTTTAGCTGTGATTTTTTCGCGATTTACTTTTGAGCATAAAAGCAAGAAATTTTTGGTTGCTCTTGGTCTGAATATCAATAGCTCTATATGCATAACTATGTACGGATGAGTAACGGTACGGAGATTTTGCCCAGAATTGAAAAAGTTAACAGTCATCTACTGGTTTCTAAATTTTATGTTTGAGAGAAAAAAAGTGAAATATTTCGTGACATTACCTTGTGCGTATACATTAAAGTTTCAAGTAGTTGGCAAGCCATCAAGGCCCGGACTTGTTTAGTGACCGATTCGCCCTATCCAGGGTTAAGTTTTTTTAATCCCTGCTAAACGTTACTTTTCGATCCGTTAACTTTTAACTCAGCTTGGAAATAAGTGCAAAGTTAACATCATTGTTTGTATGGTAGGAATTGTTAGTGCTCTGACAGTGTAAGCAAAGAAAAACTTTAATTGTAAAGATATTTAACCGTTAGATATTTTCTTAAACCAATCTTCTTTTGTTAGCAACACTTGTAGAAAGTGCTGGCTTGAAACAAATTTAGGACCAAAAGAGGGAACGCATTTTCACTGATACAGAAGTGTAAGCATTATACTCACAGAAGTGACAGCTCAGTAGTCCATTGAATTGACAGTTAT
>JAOBRD020856816.1:0-13011 GCA_027575215.2 Hydrozoanthus sils | reverse complement strand
ACTGGCACTAGTTCCAACCCCTAAACAATACCGGACTGGCACTAGTTCCAACCCCTAAACAATACCGGACTGGCACTAGTTCCAACCCCTAAACAATACCGGACTGGCACTAGTTCCAACCCCTAAACAATACCGGACTGGCACTAGTTCCAACCCCTAAACAATACCGGACTGGCACTAGTTCCAACCCCTAAACAATACCGGACTGGCACTAGTTCCAACCCCTAAACAATACCGAACTGGTCATACGACGGTCATACCTCTCATCCCAATATACAGGGGGTCCCCCCCCGGGGAGCGGCACCTTGGCCTATACCCAAACTAGCTTCAAGTACCTACCCCAGGCTAGCTGATTTGGACCTGGGGTTCTAAATCTAGGGGTCCAGGAAAGTACTTGTAACTTTAAATGCAATTTGTTTAGTCGCATACATTGCAGATGTAGACTCGATGCGCGTATGATCACAGTAACTGGTTATGGGGTCCTGTATAGATTTGCTAGAGAATGCATGGGATCTTTTTGAAGTCTAGACTTTTTACTCTAAATCAAAACTTTAAAAAACTTAGCATATCTCCTTGTGATTTTTTCTGACGAAGTTTGAGTTCAGGTTTCGTTTAGGTATATATACTGTCTGAGTGCTTTCACTTGGCACTATACTGCTATAAATTACACAGAAGATCGAGCAACACACCTGCCACCGAAATATATTGTTCAATGCAGCCGTTGCAGTAGCTTGCCGCACTGAGTAAGGTTTGCAATTAAGCGCGTGATTTTTGTTTCCCAGCCTAAAGCGTTCAAAACGTTAGACAAAGTTTACAACTTTGTCCATACTTCCGTCTCAGTCGTTCTCCCAACCCCGCTTACCTTCAGGTGCCAAATAAACGGGGGAAGGGGGGTCAAAGTAAACGGGGGGTGAGAAATTTTTTAAAAATTCAGTAAACGGGGGTTCCAAATAAACAGGGGTGAGAAATTTCTGAAAATTTAAATTAAGACAGCAAAGACTGATCAGTAAACTTTATACCTTGAGATTTTGTCTATTTGATGATTGCGTGTGTAGCAAATACGAAAAAATAGTAAACGGGGGTCCAAATAAGCCCCGGGGTGGGAAAAAATTAATAAGCGTCCCGGGACGTTTATTTGGCATCTGCCAGTGAAGCACCAAAAATGACGAAATTTTCGCTCAGAAATTAAAGCTCTCTTTAGACATCAGGGTCGAGTTGTTCAAAGAGTATTTAGCGATAATTCTAGATTAACTATTAACTAGTTGTTTAAGAGTTAATCGTCTTTTAAACAGCTCGACCCGTGGGGAAGTCTGTCATAGAAAATTACGTGTTTCGTTGGCTCTGTATTGTCAGTTTCTTTGTTAGTTTAAAAAAGAATTCGGACATCTCCAAGGCAGTCGCCGTGACTTTCTTTCAGCGCCAAACAAAACACGTAACAACGAAAACCAGAAAAAATCTCACGAAATTTCTGATTTTTACTTTTCCGCGATTAGTGGAAACATGGGGAAAAGACTAGAGAAAATCGACATATATATATATTGTACTGTCAAGTTTTTCTCAAACACGAAAACGTCCTCAAACCTCAAACTCAAGCGTCACATTTTTCAAGACTTGCTGTTCAACCAGAAACCGCAAAAAAAAGGATGAAAATTTTTTTTGTTTCTTCGGTTCCAGTTTCTCCCCAATGCAAAATTCTGCCTCGTTTTGAACAAAACATCTGCTGACGTCACTAGATTTCCTTTTTTGGAGTGTTTTGCCGTGGTGCCCTGCGTCACGGATCAGAAAGCTTCGAATAATTGAGCGAAAATTTGACCGGATTTAATGGCAATGGAGAGAGAAAACAAGATTGAGTTATGTTTTGCAATAAGGTCGAAATGAAGTATGTTTCTGTAAGCTTAAAATGTAATTACTTTGATTACCATATTTTGACAAATCTTTAGTTGTATTTACCGAGGTAGTGGTTCATTTCAGATTCTGCCTCTTGCGAACTCGTTGGTATGATTTTTCAGGTGTCTTCTTTTCCGAACGTTGTTTACGACAGTTCTTAATCTAATATTCTCATTGTGTTTTAGATGACTTTACAACTTAGAAACTCCTAACGCAATCTGCCACAATTCTCCGATCACAAGTTTAAACACTACCCCTTTGATCCCGCTTTGAGAAGGAAGGACCGCAACCATGGAGAAATACGAGAAACTCGGCAAAATTGGCGAAGGATCCTATGGTGTCGTCTTCAAATGCCGACACAAAGACACAGGACAAATAGTTGCTATCAAGAAGTTTGTAGAATCGGAGGATGATCCTTTGATAAAAAAAATTGCAATGCGAGAAGTTCGGATGTTAAAGGTAGGTAGATGGGATATCTCGCTCGTTGTTTTGGAGTCGCTTGGCACCGGACCACGCTGGTTGCTAATGTTTACATGCGATTTATCTACATTATTAGTTTTTCAAGATTGATAAAGATTCTTTCAACGTATATTCTAAGAATTTATTTATTATTTTTGAATATAGTCACTATTTAATTTCCTAACCTACTTTAATGAAACAGCGTGTCTAGCTAGATTGACAGAGTCAATAATTGATGATCTGACAGTAACATTCTCTTCGTCTTTTCAGCTTGTTGACATATCGCTTTGCCTAACTAAGAAATAAGAGCGGGCGAAGTAGCAAGAATTTCATACAAGGAGTCGTAAATACATGTATGATGAAGTTTTGTTTTGTTTCTAACGAAAACAGTGTTGAAAGAATCGATAACTCTATCTGAGTTTTGATGCGAACTCGTGTGGTTCTGCGGTTTAATCGTTGCTAGGTTTCGCGAAACCTTGGACATATTTTAGTGCGCTTCGGGAACACATTGTCGCTTTGGGAGATCACAAAATGCTTTGAAACACTAAAATCTTTGCTGGTAGCTTGTCGAATCGTTTACGACATTAATCTTGTTGCGTGTTCATAAACCTTAAACAAAAGTTGTTTGTTCTGATTTATTTGCTGCATTTTTTATAGATTTTTATTGAAGAATAGAGCGCCGTGCATTTCCGGACCTTTTGAGTAATTTGGTAATGAAATGTGTTTAGGAGAAATCAACTAATAACTTTAAAACAAAATTAATTATTATGTTTTTTCCTTTGTAAAATGAAAACAATAAAAACAAACTAAAAACCTAATTTCTTATCTAACACAGATGTTTTTGGTTTATTTTTCTTTACTACTAAAAGAAAATTCTGTAATATTATTTTTTTAAATATTTTAAAAAAACTTTCAACAGTAAACATCAATTTCAAGAATTGATAATATTGTTCTCTCTTTTGTCTCCAAATATGACAAATGTTGTGTTGTTAAAATTAAGTTGTTGGTACATTGGTTAGAAATGAAAGGGTAAAAATGTATTGATTTGGAACAAGGTCTGGACCAAATTAGCAAATAGTAAATTTATCATTGTAATCAAATTTTCATCATGGCCTTAACACACCATTTTGCCCTGAAAATGAATTGAATGGTTATAATGTTTACCGACCAGTATACAAAAATCTGCAAAACAAGATAAATATACAAAACACTAGATTACATACTGACACTGTGGGAGATGATAAAAAACAATTAATGTTTTAAATGGAACACATGCATGTTTTGATCAATGGGATAAGTTTGAAGCCATCAAAATACACAGAATTTGTTTCTAGTAACCTTGACCCATTTGGGCCAGGTAACTTTATCATAACAAATATTAATAAGGTATCTGGTAATGAGAAAATAGAAAGTGATCAAACAAAGAAAGCCACTGCAGATCAAAATTTTTCCTTTTCTGTTTTAGGAAACATATGGGTCTAGGCTGGGAGAAATAGTACATCATTTGACAAATTTAGGGCTACTAAGGTTAAATAAAGTTGTATTCAAAAATACTTTGGGAAGAATGTTCCCTAAATCCTACCTTACTAGATTCTTGTTTCTTTGGTGCTTAAGTTAAATCCAAAGTTCTGGGCTTGTCTGAGTGCTCTTTAAACTTTTCATTTGTTTTAGAAATACTATTATTTACAACTGTGTAATCTTAGTAGTAGCTAAGAGACCACAACCAGCTCAGGACCCAGTTGTCCAGAAGCCAGTCAGTTTTAACACTGGGTTAATTAAAAGGAAAAATTCGAAATCGTGTATATTTACAACATTTGATAAGTTTGCTTTGCCTTTAAAAACTACTCAGAGTTACTAACAATACAAACACATTAACCACAAGTTTCCAAGTCAAGTCAGTAAACGAGTGTAAGGAACAGGAGCATAGATAGAAAATCAACCCTGGGTTAGAGCTAACCAGTCTTTGAACAACCAAACCCTGGATAGTTCGTTTTCAATCTCAATTTGGTAGAACAGTTAATGTTTTCACGAAAAACAATTTCTATTTACTGGTAGTTACTGCATGGGGGGTGCTTCAGGGCTAAAAGGATAGGGATGACCGTCGGAAAAGTCCCCAAAATACTCTAAAAAATACCAAAGGATAAAAATACCTCTCGGTTTAAAAAATACCCTAAAAAATACCTAACTGTCCCCTCTTGTTGCGTCAAACATTATATGCAGTAAAAAAAGGCGCACGTGTTATAGGTATTCTTATTAGTATGCATGTGTGCTTTTTAACAAACCCTACAAAATACTGGACTGACAATTTTAACCCCTAAAAAATATGACGGTCACACCTACCACCCCAATATAGGGTGTACCTACCACCCTGGGGGTCAGTGTTGTAAGGGCAGTTAGTAACAGAAACAATGTTTAAAACTTGTATTGTTTTTGTTTGTAACAGACACTCAAACACTCTAATCTTGTCAATCTACTGGAAGTGTTCAGGAGAAAAAGGAAACTGCATTTGGTTTTTGAATATTGTGACCATACTGTGCTAAATGAGCTAGATGCGCATCCCAGAGGGTCAGTATAATTGTTTCATGTGAGGTTTTGTCACTCAGCACTCAGCATTAGGCTTTATCAGTTGTTGATAAATATGGGGAACCAAACTGCTCACAGTGTAGTATCCAAAATAATTCCTACTGATAAAAGATCTGTTCAGAGGAAATGGGCACAATAGAGAAAGGGAAATCTATTACCCATTTAGAATGGGAATCTATAAGCATTAGTGAGTATTAAGATTTATTCATCAAGTCAGATGCCAAGGTTGATATTGTTTATAAACAGAAAAGTTCTTACTCTGACAGTTAATATTATACAATTTTCTCTTCCTTTCTCATGCAGTCTGTTTGCATGAAATAAATTTTCATACACCCTACCTCCATCTCTATATCCTCCTCAAAGTCACAGCTAAAACAAGACCTATTTTGTTTGCCAACACTGTGAGACTATTACTTTCTACATGTTTATAAAAAATGAAAAACAAATGACTAGACTAATGATATGTGAGGTATTTGTTCATACTAGAATTTCGTCTTGAAAATTAATTAGTTTGAGCAACAACTAAGGTATACAAAACTAGTGCTTTACACATTCATCAATTTCAAGGTTTATTAGTCATTTTATTGTTTTTTGTTTACCCTGAAAGAAACAAAGTCAGAGTCAGCCAAAAGTGATTAATAAACCCTTGTCAACTTATGATGTAAAAGGGAGCACTAAAGTTATGGACTTGTTAATATTGCATAATTTTCTGTTTACAGAGTTGATGAACTGCTAGTGAAAAAAATAATATGGCAAGTGCTTCTAGCCGTAAAATTTTGTCATCAAAACAAGGTATGTGAAATTGTTTTTAAAAACTGACTACAAGTTAAAGGTACAATGCTTTCTCAATATTATTCAGCCAATACAAAAAATTACATGACATATTTTTTAACAAGGGATTGGATAAGTGAAAAAAGCTGTTTAAAAATAAGTTGATAGAAATCATCTGGGGCCAAATAAACTTATTTAATTTTAAATTTGTATTGACTGTATTTTTCTTTACACTCTGAAGAACACATGTTACCGTATTTTGCAGTGTATAAGTTGACCTTTTAACACCAAAAATTCACGTCTAAAAATCGCACTTGTCTTATACACGGATCAAAATATGAAATGTTTTTAACACTCCTTAAAACTCTATAAAAAGGTTTAAAACCAGCATTTAGATGATTAGTACTTGAAGCAAGAAAGAATTCTATGATCTTTACAGTATACTGTGTATAAACAATTATGATCGTAAAAAATGAAGTGACTAATAATTGCGTACTTTGCTCACTGTGTAATTTGTGTGTTATTGTTTTTTTGTATTTCTTTCTCAAATTTTCATTACAAACTTAAATTTTTTGGTACTTTTATCTTGCAAAATATTGAGATTGACTTATACACGAGAACTCTAAAACTTGCACTTTTTTGGCTGCAAAATGGGGGGTTGACTTATACACGGCAAAATATGGTACTAAAAAACTGGTGAAAATGACTGATTACTCTAGTTATGAATCTGTTCTCTGATTTTCTTTGCCATCATTTTGCAGTGTATTCATCGAGATGTTAAACCAGAAAATATTCTGATAACAAAAGAAGGAATAATTAAACTTTGTGACTTTGGATTTGCAAGACTACTGAGTAAGTACATTATTACCTCTTATTAACCAAGTGCAAAGTCTGTAGCATAAGTTATGAACCTCAAACTGACCAATTAGAGCATACGAAATTAGTGAGCCATACAATAAATTAAATTATAGGGAAATCACATACATGTTGTACATGTATTCAAAACATCATCCACAGTATGAAATCACTTGTCAGAAAATAAGGAGCGGTTATTGTTGATAAATTAATAAACTAGAATTTTGATAACTTAAAGTTTTTGCCATGTGAAAACTTTCAGATGTTTCTTGAAATTGTGGTTTTAATTTTTTGAAAATCATGTCTATATGACAGGAAAAGCTGGCAGGACTGGTGTATAAACGAGAATGTAACAAATTTTGTTCTTTTGAAATTTTTGAAGTCAAAACCTCAGCAGACTTCAGTCAGATCTTAATGTAATTTTATTAAATAAAATGGTTTGTGGAGGTTGTTTTGTTTTTGTTCAAATTCACTGCATTATAACTTCAAGTACTGATTTTCATTGCTAAGGATCTTGGAATAGATAAACAGTCAGTGTTCTTGTCAATAAATATATGTTTTGTTTTTGGAAATTTTATTGAATAACGGTTATAAGGTTGATTGAAAAACTTCATGGCAGGACTCTTGCGATCCAGACTTTGTCGTGTTTCAGCTCTTTTAAATTGAGTTGACTTAAATTTTTTGCATCCTCTGCACTTCAACCATCTAATATCTTCACATTTAGTCACCTTTTCTACTTCTGTAGCTAATTTCAGCTTCAGAGAGAAGCCACCATCTTGTTTGTTTATGAATGGTAATTTGGTACATTTACCTACAGTGCACTGCGCTGCACCATCTTTTTCCATACGGTGGATTGTAATCGAGTGTTTTGTCTCATGCCTAGATCCTGGTGATGAGTACACAGACTATGTAGCTACCCGGTGGTATCGAGCGCCAGAACTTCTAGTTGGTGACACCCAATATGGACCAGCGGTAGATGTGTGGGCTATTGGCTGTGTCTTTGCTGAGCTGACAAGTGGACAACCACTCTGGCCTGGGCGCTCAGATGTTGACCAGTTATATTTAATTAAGAAGACATTAGGTACATGAATTCATGACAGGCAGTAATTATTATACCTTACATTTCTGGAAATTATTGAGAAGGTTTTGTGTAGAAATAATTTATTATTTTAAGGGAGCAACTGCCGAATACCCTGCCACCTAATATCATCTTTTGTTCTTGATTGTAATGCGCATCTATTCTTATAGAATGACGAATGCACAGCAATAAATTGCCATAGTGGCTGGGTATTCTGCAAATAAGCGATTTTAAGTTACTTTTGGGTTGCTTCTAAGTTTGTGACAGAGTTCTTTGTTTTCTTGATTATTTGTTAGATTGTTGCAACCATTTGTCATACATTTCCACATTTTTAGATTTTTAATTCTTAGAAATAACACTAAAAGTTTATTTTGTTTGGCCATAAGAAAAAATATTGCTCAGAAACTGTATGTTTTACAACCATTATACAGCAAGGTTTGTGTGTTTTTTTGTAGGTGATTTGATTCCAAGACACATGCAAGTGTTTAGTACAAACCAGTTCTTCAAGGGTTTACAGATACCCCAAGCAACATCAAGGGTAAGGACCATTAAATGATTTAGGCCTCCAAATTTTGAACTCACTACAGTTTAGAATTTGTAACTTATTTGCCCAACATGAAAATGCACTGAGTGTTCCATTGTGGGTCACCACTTTTTAGCGAGCTTGAAGTGAAAAATTATATTACTTCAGTGGATAGACCTTGCTAAATGAGGAATAGTGGAAAGTGAAAAAAATTTGTCAAAATCTTTTATGGTTCTTGAGATACTGACATTTAAAATTCTCAATGATGACATCCTGCATGGTTTGGACAAATTAGCATTTTTTTAAAACCTGGTGCCAATTTATATATACATTCAAAGGTTATAGATTGGTGGCAGAATTAAATAATTTAAATGTCTAAACCATACATGACGTCATCAGTTGAGAGCTTTAAATGTTTATATCTCAAGAACCATAAAAGATTTTGACAAAATTTTTTCACCACTATTCCTTATTTAGCAAGGTTATCCACTGAAGTAGTACACTTAGACACAATTTTTTTCACTTCATAGGCTTTTTAAGAGTTATTTGATCTTAAAAGACAAGAAAGTTCTGTTGACCATGTAGCTGGTTCAGTATTTATTTCAATAGCTGTAATTACAGTTGGGCCTACATGCCAAAAGTCTTTTGTTTTGAGGGTCATTCAAATAATGGCTATCCATTTGTTACATTGCATGTTGTCACATTTGCATGCAAATGTAATATCCACTAGAAATTTCCTTTCTTAGGCTTCGTCCATTAGAATTCCAATATTTTTGAGATCACAAAATTAATGTTTTATGCAAATTGGCCTTCAGTCCACTCAAAACTAATGAATTTGCTCACCAAAACAGCATCTTTTTGAAATCACTCTTCAGAGTGGATTTTTTAAAAATTATCTGCTGAGTATGAAGAATCCTGTGAACAATCAAAACTGGATATTTATGAATCTACTTGCATCATGGGTCCAGGCAGTTATAAAAACTAACTATAAATTCAAAATGGTGAGTAAATATCAGGATTCATGTGGATGGGGTCTTAATTTTATTCATTTCCCACCAAGGTTTTTCTGAATAATTAAGATTTCCTATTGAAGTTGTGCTTAAACAAATTTTTAAAACTTTGATAAGAAATATTAGTACAATAATAATATATTGATGTTTTTACAGGAACCACTGGAGCACAAATTTCCAAATATTTCACCACAAGCATTAAATTTCATGAAGGTGAGTTACTTTTTTTCTTGCTCAATGGGTTGAAATATTTACTGGGTGGAAACTTATGAAGCGACACCAAACAATGGTATCTGGAAGACAATTGGCTGCCTGGTTAGCCTAGTTGATAAGGTGCCAGTCAGTCATGGGGGAAGCCCAGGTTCGATTCCCGGTGCCGGGCCTTCACTCAGGGTCTTAAAATAACTGAGGAGAAGGTGCTACCTTTGCTTCAACATCTGCAAGCAGTTAGACCTTCACATCTTCTCTGATAAAGATGCTTAACTGTAGGTACCAGGTGGCAGAGCATGAAGGGGACCTTGAGTTATAAAACAAAAAAAGCAAACATAAAAAAAAAGGAGTTGTCTGAGTGAGTTTCTCTGTTGTGGCCAAAATGAAAACCACCCTTAGCTAGTTAATCTCAGTGTGTTGGCCTAAACACTTGCAGGTCTTTAACACTTTGAACAATTTAGAATTTCAAATTTTTAAAAATTTGTTTTCAATCTAAAAATTCATTCAGGCTACTTTAGATTAGCATGACTATGTACAGTCTTTCTGAGTACTTGGTTTGCCTTTAACTAACATTCATTTCTCAATTTTGTCTCCTTAGAGTTGTCTAGTTTTGGAACCAAGTAGCAGATTAACATGTGCTGAACTGGTAGAACACCAGTATTTTGATGGGTTCAGGGACTGGTTTGAAGCTGAACTTGGAGCAATGATTGCAAAAAGTCAACAGACTACAGTCAAGAGTAGAAAACCCAAGGTTTGTCCAGGGTCACAGAAATCAAACCCATGACCCTCTAATTACTGATCTGCTGAACTCACATGGGGAGCAGGTGACTTAACTTTGTTCTGACCTCTTCCCCATGTGAGTTCCTGTAGCTAAGTTGGTAGAGCTTCTGATCGGTAATCAGAGGGTCATGGGTTTGATTCCCGTTAGGGACTCAGAAGTTTTTTTTCTGAAAAAAAGAAGTTTGTGACAATACAAACATTTCTTTCACAGCTATTTATCCAAGCTGATATTAAACTTGATTAAAGTTTTATCAGTTTTTGAACCATGTAGAACAGTAGATGTTAATGCACGGTGTAAAAAAAAATTTAGTTTCTTAAATACTCATAGAATTGAGAGGCACTACTAATTTGTAATTGTTTTTTAATTGAAGCTACGATCACGACCTGCACCTGATGTCAGCGAACAGCAAAACTCCAGGCATCTGCCGCAGCTTGCTCCTGTTGCTGTTGCTGAGTGTTTGTCACCAGCACCTGACAAACAAGGTAAGTGTTTACCACTTTCTCTGGAGTCCCTAACAATCATACATATTAGTATATACCAAATCAGTGATTGGTTCCTGAAAAAGTAAATATCCAGGGATATTTACTGTTTTGAGAAAGCTGTCAAAATGGCGACTTATTTCCACTTCGCAACAATTTTGGAACAGGAAACTCAAGAAATAAATGATTCCACCATTCTCTTTAAACACAAAAAAGGGCCTCTAAATTTTGGGATGTATGTATGCACAAGTAGGTTTTACCCCGAAATTTCAAGAAAAAGTACAATGATTAAAGTGAGCGCAGGCTTTTCTTACTTGCATTTGAAAATTCTAAATTGATAAACTTGGTTCAAACTTAACATTCACCAACTCTCACCTGAATTTATTCGACTGATTTGGCACATACTAAAACAATTATCCTTCCCCCTCAGTGTCGGTGCCTTAGTAGCGATATTAATTTACCTTCGAATTGAAAGGTCCAAAAATAAATAAAGGCTTATTAGAATGTTTACGGTATGCTAAATTGCCTGCAGTTAAATTCTCTCAACTTAAACCCATACTTGTCATGTTGTCAGTTTAGGAGAATTTCAGTTTGCTTTTCATCTTTGTAGTTTATTATGTTTGGCCAATTCCCATTTTCTCTTTTGAAAATGATTTGTGTATTACGACTTATGTATTATGTAAGGAGAATTAAAAAGTTGATAAAATGGTTAGGGCTGAAAGAGTTAAAGGGAAAAAAATGAAACAATTATGCGGCGCAGTGGCAGTGTGGCCTAGCGTGTTTGACTAATAATCCAAGAGTTGCGAGTTCGAGTTGTGTTGTATCCATGAACTAGACACTTTACCTGACTTTGTTCCAGTCGACTCAGCTGTATGAATGAGTATCAGTTCTGTTGGGAGCTAACCTGTGATAGATTAGTGTCCTGTCCAGGGGGAGTCAAAGACTCTCATCCGCTCAACACTACAGAAACCAGAGATAAGTGCCGGCCCTATGAGCCATTTAGGCTCAAGAAAGGATTTAGCTAGTAATCTATACAATGAAAGGTTTACTTTTCCTACAAATACTGCTCAGAATTTCAAACAATACAAACATGCATAAATTGAAAACCTCACCATGGGTTAGGGCTAATCGGTCTTTGAATAACCGGAGTCTGTAGGCGAAATTGTTTAGACAAAGTTTGATGAAAGGGGGACTGCCTAATGGGACCTTCAAAGGGTTGCTCAGACGTCGCTTGGCCCACATTTTTTGGTTTTTCTGTCACTTCTTTTTCTAGTGTAAAATGTCGTAGTCACATTTTCGTCTGAGTAAAATGTCGCTGTCATAGTTTTCAATTTTTAAGCAATTATTTGCTTTGCTAATTTCTTTACCGTTCCAGTTTTTCTATCGTTGTCAAAAACAGTCAAGTAAACTTGAACAAATGTGTCTGGACAAAAAATATCGTGAAAAACTGATTACATATTTCCGTGGATGCTTTGATACATAGTTATTCTGACAAGTTGATCTCGGTTGCCCATTGTCGATGTCGTAAATTGTCGCGCTTTTCCCGATAATTTCTGTCGCTTGTCGGCGCTTTGACAATTGTCTGTCACTTCAATTTAAGACCATGTCGCCCATCGGCAAAACCCCTCTTTAGGCCCAACTAATCAAGTGAACCTAAAAACGTTTGTCTTTATCACGAACTTTTAGCCATATACTTACTATTTTTCGTTTGTTTTTGTTGCAGATAAAAGTAAAGAGAAGGAAAAGTTAAGGCTGAGCAAACTAGATCACTTGCCTTCAATCCAGTGATAGGAAGACACTTCTTCGTTTTAACACCTATCTATACTAGCCATAGCGTTTATTGTCTCAGGGTTTAAAGAGGGAACTTTCAATTTCATTAGTTCAGGTTGAACTTCTAACATTTTTGAAACTTCAAATTCGAATATATTCACAACGAGTTTAATATACTCGGACATGTTTTGTACATATTATTAAACACACAATAATTTAGAAACCTAATGGTCTGAGAACTTCTACAACAATGTTGTCATAACTTATTCCAGGTATCGTAGATTAAGGCAAAAAGCTTTCAGAAATTTCGTAAAGCGAAGTATTTGGATATTGATTAAATAAGTCGAGAGAACGTTATTGTGCTCTCTGTCTCTCAAAATAAACAAGTTCAGCGACACTTCCTTAGTTTTACAAAGGTAGCTGCTAAATACACTGACACAAAGCAGGAACTTCCGAAACACTCTCTTTCCAAGCAATATTAAAGGCTTAAAATATAAAACAAGCCATTTTATGCTTATAGCTTTAAACGCAGTGGCGCTAGCCGTTAGTTCTCTTGCATATTTGGTTCTAATTTGACCCCGCTCCTTAGTTTCCTCTCCCCCCCC
>JAOBRD020856708.1:0-13012 GCA_027575215.2 Hydrozoanthus sils | reverse complement strand
GGGATAGGGCCTAGGCCAATCCCCTTTTGTCTAGGCTCAGGGAGTATCCCTCCATGTGGGATGGGCTCCCAAAGTCCGTTCCTATGCTAGGGATAAGTACTGATCCAATACAAGGGGTCCCCTAGATTTCCAAGGTCTCCTTACTGACACAACATTCAGGGCATGTGGCTCAGTCCCATGCTGGTTTCCCAGCTATCAGTCTGGGGACTAAGGTCTCTTCCTGTTCAGGTCAGCTGTTTCTGTGGGTTTCACCAAACTGGTATGGACCCCTATGCACTCTTCCTTCTCTGCTAGTGGATTTCAGTTCAGTTCAATGTTTACCTGTGGGTGTTTGCTTCTACTTCCACCAGCACGTGGATGAAGGCTATATGATGGCATATGAACTACTAATCAATCTCTTTATCAAGAGACAGCATTTAAAGTAGTCTTTCCTCTGTTGCTTATATTTTTAATTGGTTATTAACCATATTTAACCATATTTCTGGGTCTGAATGACTGGAGTCCAGGATTTTACAGAAATCCAAACTTCCAAAATACAAAGTGATGAACATTTACTTACTGGGGGCAAGGGGGTGCCTGGGCGTGGTTTTACTGCTAGCAAAAGAAAATTTCAAATGTGATGTCTTAGTATGAGGGATGTATGCAAATGGGAATTGATTTTACTCTTTGCATTTAACTGTCATCTATTACATTTTTGTATGTGTAGGTTGCATATAACCATCGTTATTCATTTATACTTCATAATGAAATCATTATGATTATAATTTTTTAAATCCTGTCTGAGGATTCTGAGAGTAGTTTATGCCACAAGTGGTAGAAATCCTGGCACAAACCATTAATCCGAGCAACCAAAAGCAAGGAGGTTGTGGTACACACCTTTAAGCCTTGGACTCAGTATTAAGTGGTAGACAGAGCTCTCTGAGTTCAAGGCCACCCGGGGATACACAAGATTGAATCAGTCTAAGAGAGTAACTAGTCCCATGCCTTTAATCCCAGTATAGAGAGGTATAAGAATTAGTATTCATTAGGGGCATTCATTCTCCAGTCACTTGGAGAATAAGAACTTACCAGACCTTTTATACGTAAGAGCTATCTAGTAGTTTAGCTGCTTTGCTCCCAGATCTACAGATTAAACCAACACATCTGTCTCTTGGTCTTTAATTAATTCTTGTTACCTTTTCCGTGTGAAGCCTGAGGAACTCACCCAGGTATTCTGGCTCTAGACAAGAACACTTACAAAGCGACCCCTCTCCCATTGCTGGTCCTGGATTTCTCTAAAATGTTACTCCTCCTAGGAAATTAAAACACTTCCAATAAAAGAATCAAATATAGAACACACTCAGCTACATTACTGAGATAATGTCATCAGTAACACCCTTTAACACCCCGTGCCTTCTACACAATCCAAGAAGTCATCTTGATCCTGCCTCTAAGAACAGTGAGAGACTGAATCTCTCCATTTTTTAGCAGGAACACGTAGGTAATAAATTAGGTGGGGACCCATTATATTTTGAGTTATGCACACTACCATTTGTGAAAATGGTATTGATTTCAATGCTCCTTTACATTCTTATCTTAAACATGTGTGTCATACTCAAAAAAATGCATCTTGCCATCCCAAACACACATGGTGCTCCATGGGACATGTTCCCCTTTCTGATCTACAGTTTATATTGATTACTCTGTCAGGATAACAATTCTAACCAGTTTCTGTTCAAATGTACTAACTTTGCCACACGTTTTCTGTATTTTCATCCTAATTGATTTGACCACACAACATCTACCTAAATAAACTGAATTGCAATTCCATGGCAAACTGAAAACCTCCTTCATAGAAAAACAGATCTGTCTTTTTCTTTTCATTTTCTCTGGTTTTAAACTTTATATTTTTTAAAAAAATTATTTGAACTAGAAAGCTTATTTTACATATCAATCCCAGTTCCCTCTCCCTTCCCTCCTCCCCTTCCCTTTTCCCCCACCACAGCTAACACCCTACCTATCCCAAACCCCTTATTCTCTCCAGGGAGGGGGAGGCCTTCTGTAGGAGGTCTTCACAGTCTGTCATATCCCTCCATATGGGATAGGTTCCCAAAGTCCATTCCTATGCTAGGGATAAGTTTTCATCAACTAAAAGGGGCCCCATAGATTTCTAAGGTCTCCTCACTGACACCCACATTCAGGAGGTCTGGATTAGTCCCATGCTGGTTTCTCAGCTATCAGTCTATGGACCAAGAGCTCTCCCTTGTTCAGGTCAGTTGTTTCTATGGGTTTCACCAACCTGGGCTGGACCTCTTTGCTCATCATTCCTCCTTCTGAACTGGATTCCAGTTCAGTTCAAGGTTTAGCTGTGGGTGTCTGCTTCTACTTCCACCAGCTGCTGGAGGAAGGCTATAGGATGGCATAAAAGTTAATCATCAATCTCATTATCAGGGGAGGGCATTTAAGGTAGCCTCTCCACTGTTGTTTAGAATGCATTATAGTATCTCTTATCTTGCTCTCTTCTGTTCTACCCCCAACTCAACTTCTCTGCCCCATCATGTCCTCCTCATCCCTCCCCTTCACCCTTTCTCATTCTCCTAGTTTCCTCTCCCCTCCTTCCATCCCCCAATTTGGCTCAGGAGATCTTCACCCTTTCCTCTTCTCCAGGAGACCATGTATGTCTCTCTTCGGGTGCTCCTAGTTTACTAGCTTCTCTGACAGTGTGGATTGTAGGCTAGTAATCCATTACTCTATGTCTACAATCCACATATGAGTGAGCACATACCATGGTTGTCTTTTTGTAACTGGATTACCTCACTCAGAATGGTTTCTTTTAGTTCCTTCTATTTGTGTGCAAATTTCAAGATTCCATTTTTTTCCACTGAATAGTATTCCATTGTGTAAGTGTACCACATTTTCTCTATCCACACTTCAGTTGAGGGGCATCTAGGTTACTTCCAGGTTCTGGCTATTACAAATAATGCTACAATGAACATTGTTGAACAAATGTCTTTGTTGTATTAATGTGCATAATATGGGTGTATGCCTAAAAGTAGAATTGCTGTATCTTGTTGTAGACTGATTCCCATTTTCCTGAGGAGTTGCCCTGCTGATTTCCACAGTACAAGTTGGCACTTCCACCAGCAGTGGAGGAGTGTTTTCCTTTCTCCTCATCCTCTCCAGCATAGGCTGTCATGGGTGTTTCTGTTTTAGCCAATCTGACAGGTGTAAGACTGTATCTCAGAGTTGTTTTAATTTGCATTTCCCTGATTGCTAAGGATGTTGAACACTTTTTATGTGACTTTCAGCCATTTTAGATTCATCTATTGTGAATTGTCCATTTAGTTCATTTTTTTTTGTTTTTTTGAGACATGGATTCTCTGTGTAGCTTTGGAGCCTATCCTGGCATTTGCTCTGTAGAACAGGTTGGCTTCGAGCTCACAGAGATCTGCCTGGCTCTGCCTCCCTAGTTCTGGGAATAAAGGCATGTGCCATGAATGTCTGGCCTGTGCCCCACTTTATAATTGGATTATTTCAACTTTTGGAGTCTAGTTTCTTGTGTCCTTTGTAAATTTTGGAGATCAGCCCTCTGTCAGATGTGGGGTTGGTAAATATCTTTTCCCAATCTGTGGGCTGTTGTTTTGTCTTTATGACTGTGTCCTTTGCCTTAAAGAAGCTTCTCAGTTTCAGGAGGTCCCATTTATTAATTGTTGATCTCAGTGTCTGTGCTACTGGTATAATATACCAACTCACTCAAGGGTATTCTTCTCATTTTATTGAAAATTCATCGCACATACTTCACTGAATAGGCAGATGAGCAAGATATAAGGGAAAGCTGGCTGGAGAAACAGGAAGGGAATATCAGTAACACTCCAACATGTAGTAATGCAGAAAGTGTTCCAGGGCTTCAGCCAAACTGATGAAAAATCTGTGTTACTTCAATTCTTAAAGCCACAGGACTTCCCTGACTTTTTACCTGTGGACCAGCTAAACAGTTCAGTCATAGGGGAGGACTCCTACCAGAACACAATCAGGTGTGCACTATTTAAATTTTCCTTTACAGGTACCATTCTGGAGAAACATTAATTAATCAGTCCTCCGAAGAGCATCACAGACAATTTATTAAATGCCTCTCTGACCTCAAAGCATGTAAATATGAACAATATAAGTCCTGTCTGTTTTTTTCTAACTTTTAAAGCACGGTGATTGCCAGTGGCACAACTAACCAGGTCTCCAAACACCCACAGTGCAAGCATAGGGTCACACAACATGCTGCTGGGGACTGAAGTGTGTGCAGCCTGCATGTTCTTTACATTGAGGCGTCTCAAATGCCTAAGACTTTAACATGCAAAACATTTTGCCATATTAAGGAGTAGTAAGACAGACATGTGAAATTTGATTCAAATCAATTTATTGAATTAAGATGAGGTATAAATAACACAACATTTTTAATTCAATTCACTACTCCAAGAAACTCATAGGCCAAGTGTATATGAGGCCTAGCTCATACCTGGAATCTCACAACAAGGAAACAAAAAAGGCTAACCTGAATGTAGAAGCCAGCCTTAACTAAATGACGAAACATGCTCTCACAATATCTGCAAAAGATTTACATATTGTATACCCATAAAGTATTAACCATGAAAGGAAACAAAAACAACAAAAAAGGTCACTGAAATATTAATATTCTTGTTTCCAAATTCATATCCACATATTGTAAAGACCAACATGTGGGAAGTAAAGCAAACAGTTCTCAAAACATTCAAGGCCAGCCAGAGCTACACAGAATCAGAAATTTGTCTCAGAAAAGAAAACCAAATTGCATTAGGTAGCAACTGCCTGTTTTCCATATAGTATGGTAGTTGAGGTCAGTAGTGTTAGAACCATCCTGATCAAGAGTTGTTAAAAGAGGTCAAGAAGTGAGAAGTTCTCAAAGAAGTCAGGTGGGGATAGGTTTTCTAGAGAGTCCTCTAATTCAGAGAGTTGTTGAATAAACAGTTCGTCCTGGATGGCAGAGGAGCCTTGATCATTATCTTGGTCTAGAATGAAGTCAGGTGATTGAGACTCCCATCCACTTCCAGTAGCCTTAGTGGAAAGGTCTGCAGATGTTTTTGATGCTGGAATGTGTTTACCAGTCTTTGATGAATCTTTCTCTTGAAGTTCACCTGAGGATGCATGTGATTCACCAGATGGTTCTCCAATAAGACTTTGGCTTAGTGGAGGATGAGAGTTGACACTGACATGTGTCTCCCTCATCGAGACAATGGACTCTGGGTCTTTAAAAGTAATGGGCTGGCTCACTGGTGGATGAGAACTTCCAAGAAGGACAGAACCTGTTGGTGTGGCATATGTATCCTGGTTTCTGTTGGAAGGATTCACATGTACTTCTCCATCCTTTTTCTGTTTTGCTCTAGCACGCCTGTTCTTGAACCAGATCTAGAGAAACAAACAAAAGGGATCAGGAGAGGTAGCTGCCCCTTTCAGGTCACAAATAAGAAGATACTAGAAAAAATGCCTGGACCATGTTCTTTACCCATCATCTCTCACAGATTTCTATGAAGGGATACATGGAGGATGAAGGGGGGATGAACGGGACTTGACGCCAGGAGAATGCTGAAGGTTCTAAGGCAAGGAGGATGTTTGAATGGAAACCCTCCTGTTGAGGCTTCTAAGATCCTTTGGAGCACAATTATCCCTCTGTATGCCACCAGCAGTCTGTATTAGGGGATTGAGAGGATGGAAATCAAACCTGAGATCCACTTTCATATCTATCCCATGACATATTATTCAGCTTTGCAGCCACAATTAGTAGATTTCTTGGTTTTTTTTAAAGGTTTTATTTATTTATTTTGTATAGTCTTCTGCCTACATGCCAGCAGAAGGCACCAGATCTCATTTAAGGTGGTTTCAAACCACCATTTTGTTGCTGGGAATTGAACTCAGGACCTCTGGATGAGCAGTAAGTGCTCTTAACCACTGAGCCACCTCTACAGCCCAACAGACACAATTCTTAGGAGAGCAATGAGTGCGGGACTCAGGGAAATATGCTCATAACTGCTTAGGGAGAGTCTATCTGATAAGAACAAAGGAATACCTTGATATGGTGCTCATCAATGCCAAGTCTTTGAGCCAGAGCCGTGCATTCCTCTTTCGTCAGGTACTTGCACTTCTCAAAATGTTCTTGCAGTACCTGGTTTTGATCTTTGGTGAACACTCTGCCTTTCTTCTGCCTCTTTGGATTTGTGGCACACTCTTGTGATGTTGAAGGACTTTGAGAAATCAGGAGACCTTGTGGATGTGGAGGAGCCAAAGTACTTGCAGAAGCTTCGTTGACTGGATTCATTGGAGAGCTAGAGTATCTCTCACTTTCAAATGTAATGGGTCCTCCAGTCACTTTTACACCAGGTGGAATTTGGAAGCCATCCGGAATGTGAGATACTGGGATACCTTGGATATTTGCTTTCATTGTGAGATGTTGTCAGACTAGAGTAGGTGGGAATAAAAACAGAAATAGATCAGAGAAGCCCCAAGGTATCTAGCTCCATCATTCATAGCTCCCTATCCTCTGTTGAAGGCTTGGTAGACAACATTCTGCTGAGGTCACTTCTGTCTTGGAGAGCACTGCACAAAAGCATCTTAAGTGGGACAGTTCCCTCGGGTCTCAGCAGCACTGTCCTAGTTGCCCCACATTTTGCCCTCATCTGATTCTCAGTGGTCACATCTACAAGGTAAACCTACAAACACATCCTGAACTATTCAAGCAACTTCTGCCCCTCAGCTGAGACGAGGGTGAGTTTGAAAGTGCAAACAAAACATAAATCTTCCTATTTTTACCAAGCCTATTGCTCTTTAAGTGCAGTCTTCCCCATTTCAAAAGAGCCCTGAAAACTACCTATAATAGATAAACTTCCTTGAGGCCTCAATGAGCTAGGAAATCAATTATCTTGGTAGTTTCATCTTGCTCAGATCCCTGGGTATGGACAGCATTCCAGGGAAAAGTACTTAAATAGCTTCTGGAGAAGCAAAAGACTCGACCCACTCTTTGGCTCCTCCCTACTAACTGATCTTCTAATCCCTGACCCACACCCATACTTTGTTGCCAATCAGTTTTCAGTCACACCCCTGAGAATCCTTACTGACTCAAAAGGATTGTTTCTTTGGTTTGTTGTTTGATCCAGCGTTTCTCTATTAGCATATGCTAATGTGGAATTCATTAAGTGGAGCATGCAATCTTTAATCTCAAAGACATTATCCTGTGATATCCTCCTGACTACTAGCATTAAAGGTGGAGAACCTGGGATGTGATAAATGGATAGAGTAGCTCTACATTCTGCACATTATACAAATCAAGAATTACAAGCATTAACAAAGTTGTATCAGACGTCCAAGGCAGCAGGGATGACACTAGTGCCTCTTATTTCTCCCTACCTGTCATTCTTTACTGAGGCTCCAAGTTTTCTGATTAGTGGAAAAAACATACAAATAACTCGTGTAAATAATAGTTGTCAACCAAGGAAGACTAGCAATGGAAAGAAAGCTCGACAAAGCACACAAATCCCAGGTGTCTGTTCATAATCTGTGATTTCTGTCTCCAACTAAGGAGTAAAGGGAACATTGGGTAGGCAGTAAAGGTATCCCTACATATGTCTCACCATTAATACAGCAGCTGTGTGGCTAACTCATCCTGACTATTATCAGTCTCTCCTGTCTTGGCCAGATACCTCTTGGTATTGAAACTCTCAAGTTACCTGACATTCAATGTCTTCTCCTTCAATGACCCTCCCTGCCACTTCATTCTGTATACCTTCGCATGAAGCAGACCCTAACACACAGTTTCCCAACAATTTAGATACATTTAAGGGCAACTTTCTTTATTGGACAGATTATGAATGATAGTTTCCTAGGGAGCACAAAAACTAACAAGGACTTAGCCAAAGCATGGGACTCCTGTACACATCATGCTCCATCCAGATATCAATTGACCTACAATTGTTTATTTCCTTTTCAGGAAATGTGACTCAACACAGCTGGTTGCTCATGGGTCTTCCATTCTCTTCCTATTGATATCAACCAGTCTTTCTATCTTTTTTGCTTCCTTCCTTATTTGTTTCTTTGTATATTACTTTTCCCCTTGTATCTTGGCTCTCTTTTTTCACTTTTTTATTGATTTCATCTTTTTGTTGTTTCATTAAGACAGTGTTTATCTACATAGCCAGTGTTGTCCTAAATCTCAATCTATAGATAAGACTGGATGCTAACACATAGATATCCTACTGCCTGTTCCTCCTAGGTGCTGAGATTGACCAGTCCATCTTGATGGCCAAGAACCTAGCAGCCTTATACTTTCCTGTCTGTCACTCCTCAGCAATGGTGACACCACACATTCCATCTACCTGTATCATAAAGACATTCATTCCATTCCCCAAACTCAATGTATTTCCTACTGCCAAGAGTTGGTCCCAAAATACTGACAAGATTAAAGTCATAGTCTTGATCGTGTCTTAGTTTCAGTTCACAGATTTTTCCTAGGATAAATGGGTACTCAGTAGACAGGGCTGTGACTTTTTTGAGGAACTGATCTCCCTTTAATCAGTGCCAAGTGAACCTCAGTGTACATCCCAGTGGCCAGGCATTCCCAGTTGTAAAAATCCAGAATCTCCAGCTGATTTGCTTGTTCAGGAAGATTGTGTGATGGAATAGCACTATTTACTTGGCCAGTTTCCAGGAAGCATTGTTGCCATGAAAATGTGATTTAAATTACCTACTAAGTCAAATACAAATTTATCCAGCAATGGCCAGGTGAGATTCATTGACAGAATTCTTGCCCAGCGTATGTTAGGATACTGACATCAAGCAACAACATTGGTGGTAAAGAAGAAAAATAGAAGCCGGGCATTGGTGGGCCACGCCTTTAATCCCAGCACTTTCAAGGCAGAGGCAGGCAGATCTCTGTGAGTTTGAGGCCAGTCTGGTCTTCAGAGACAGTGCCAGGATGGGCTCCAAAGCTACACAGAGAAAGTCTGTCTCAAAAAACCAAAAAAAGAAAGAAGAAGAAGAAGAAAATACAGGAAAGGTTTTGAAAATAAAATAGTACATATCTTTTGTTGTGTATATTGTCACTACCATGCCAGGACCCAAAAACTGAGTTAAAAGAAAACATCTGGGAATTGATTTTCTCCTTTCATCCTTTGAACAATGAAACTCAAATTCAGGTCCTCAGGCTTGGTGTCAATGTGTTTGATATCTCCAAAGCTTTAGAACACTTGATAGATTATGTCTATAGGAAGAGTAGAGGCTGACAAATGGGTTTCTCATTTGAACTACAATTTTCAAATATGTATAGCCTGTTGGAAACTCCAAATAAAAATTCTTTAAAATTAATGCCCAAATTTTTGAAATCTTTGTGTACTCAGGCTTATTTAATGCCTCTAAACACCTGGTTGATACATCATGCCTGTATTGCCTTGGAAATGGAGACAGGAGGATCAGGACTTGAAGGACAGTCCTGACTAAGCAACAGCTCCAATGACTGCTTAGGTTACAGGAGACCTTGCCTCAAAAGAAATAATTGTCAATAATCAGAAAAAATTTGTTTGAGGGTATCTGTGTGTTCAAATGTAAAGAACAATCATACATTCTAAGTGATATAAAAGGCTATATAGGAGGAAGACCATGGAAACAGACATGTAATCCCTGTTTCTTGGGAGAACTGAAAGTTCAAGGACACATTAGGCTACAGAGTGTCTTTGAGGTCAACTAAGAATATGTGACCACACCTTTTCATTTACAAAAAAGAAGGGAATGAGGCAAAACATGTATATAAATAAGACACCTCTTTGGATTTTTGCAATGAAAGTGTCTCCAATTCAATCTCAACTTTTGAAAAGTAAAAGAAGGACAGGAGAGAAAACAGCAAATGTTTCCATTACCAAAGGTAGTTTTGGCTGGAAATAAATGAGTGCAAGTGTCTGGTTTATGTAGTGATGGACCTTCAGGACTCAACCTTGCTCTCAGGAATGCACCATAACCCTTAGAGACACAAGTCCAAGATTATTTTACATTTATAATTTACATTTTATTTAATGTGAGGGTTGTTTCATCACAAATAGATGAAAGTTGACAGGTTGCTGATTTTTTTAGAAATTCCTTTACCTAGTAAGCACTTTTCAGATACACAGCAAATTAATCACTGGCTTTGGAGAAAGAATATATTATCCTGTAATCAATCAATCTATATATCTATCTATCTATCTACCTATCTATCTATAGTTTCTCTGTGATATTGGTTGGTTTGAAACTCAAAGAGATCCACCTGCCTCTGCCTCCCAAATGTTGGGAATAAAGTCTTATGCCACCACTGCATGGCAAATACTGCATATTTTAATCCCTTTATAGGGTCTATTTAAATCTATGACTCAAAAGTCAGGAGTACTAGGAAGTCTGTAATTCCATGCAACCTTTACATATATAATATGTTCCAGGCCTGCTGGAGCTACACAGGAAAAAAGTGTATATATATATATATATATATATATATATATATATACAGCTTCTTTCCACTCCCCTAACTCTGAGCTATGTTGTGGTCATTCAACTTCTGGTTCTTTTCTCTTTCCTCAAAACAAATAGGTGAGTGCATGAATAAATGCCCAAATGCATACACAAGACAATATGGATTCCATTTAAGCCAAATATTTTGAAAAGTATATGGGGCCTATAGTAAACTCTGATTGTCTTCCCCAGTTGTAACAAACTGTGACTGCCAGCTACTAGTAGTATATGCATTTAATCCCAGCAAAGCAGACACACTGGTAGGCATGTCTCTGAGGTTAAGCCAGCCTAGCCTACAGTGTGGGTTCCATGACATTCAAATAGGCACAGAAAAACATTGTCTCAGAATGGGAGAAACATTACTTGGGCTTTTAATAGCACCAACTCCTCTTACAGAGGACCTAGGTTCAATTCCAAGGATATGAAATTCACCTCAAACAATCAGTAAACCTTGTTCCAATTATCAGACACACTTGTGCAGGCATACACATAACTAAACTTCAATGAACATAAAAACAAATCATTAAAAATATTTTTTAAATGTGTAATTGGGTAGGATGGATAGCTCATCTGTTATAGGCTAGACTCACAACAAAAAGGAAAATACATAAAGATCCTTCACATGCTGGGCAGTGGTGGCACACGAATTAATCCCAGCACTTGGGATGCAGAGGCAATGGAATCTTTGTGAGTTAGAGACCAGCTTGGTTTACAAAAGCTAGTTCCAGGACAGCCTCCAAAGAGAAAGTCTGTCATGAAAAACCAAAAAACAAAAATGAAGAATACACAAAAACAAAATACTGGATGGTTCAAGATTTGGACTTTGGTGTTCTATTCTTTATTCTGCTGCTGATTTCATGGCTGGGATGAATAGATATTTGGCATGGGGTCTATCCAGGAAAAGTTGGGTCACACAGCAAGATTTCACAGAGGGGTAAATAATTTGGATACACAACAAAAAAATTATGAAATGAACTGCAGCAACAAGCATCCCTAACTTGACCTGGTGACCGAGGTAAATTTAATGGTACCACTAGGCAAGCAGAGGAAGGTAGATCTCTGTGAGGCCCGAGAGAGCCTCTACTGCCTAAAGAGTTCAAAGGAAGACTGGAATTACAAAAAGAAACATGATCTAAATAATGAATAAAAGAAAGAAAATACGTTGATTTTCATTTTAATATTAAATAAGTTGAATACAGAACAAAAGATAAATTCTCAAAAGATGGCACAAAAATGACTGAGTAAATATTTTGGACAGCATTAAACAGGCTTGTGTGGTGTACTACTGCATTAACGCCGAACTCAGTAGTCAGAGAAAGGAGAATCTTTGTGAGAGTCAATACAGCCTGATCTACAGAAAGATCTCCAGGACATCCAGATCTATTTATAGAGTAACGTTGACTCAAAAAACCAAAACAAAAACAAATACAAAAAGAAAGTAAAAGGCTGCCCAGTGATGGTTCTCACCTTTAAGTACATCACCCAGCAGGCAGAGGCATGCGGATCTCTGAGTTCAACTCAGGCCAAGTTGGCCTGTTTTATAAGATAGGCGAGGCTACAGCCAGAACCTACATCTCAAAAGCTCATATGTACAACACATTTATTCAAAATAGCAATGAAAATTTAAACCACTTTGAGATTTTTATCTCACCTAGTCAGAGTGGCCAAGATCAATAAGAGAAGACATTCCCTCTGCTAGAGATGTGAGCAAAAAAGAACACTTATTTCTCAGTGGTGAAAGTGAAAACAGGCTCTGTAGAAATCATTTGGATGTTCCTCAAAAACTACAAAACATGACTTGGTTTACAGGTGTGGACTGCCAGCCACTCATCTATAAAACAGCCAGACTGCAAGTCAGAGCTGTCAGGGAAATTAAGTGAGACTCTGTCAAAATAGAAAGTAGAAGAGGAAAGGTGTCCACATTTGTTGGCTCTCCTAATAAAGACTTTTTTCCAAACATGGTCACCTGTTTTACATCACAGGGACTAAGAGGGTGGGAGCAAAAATAAAAAACCCACTCCTACAATTTTCCCTTTGACATGGACACACATGATATGAGCTATGAGTGCTCGCAGAGAAAAAGTATTTAAAAGTAAACCTGGGATATACTACTGTGTTGGAGTGCTTCATAGCACTTTGGAGTAGATATACAGCTTCAGAGTACATGATTGGATGCTGTGTTGGCAAATATGTACACGAAGTATTGCAATGTCTTTAGAACTAAATGTACACTAGAAAGAGAGACCCCATGTGTCCTGCAGCCACAGTCACTAGAAATATATATTAAATGAAGGGAACAACTTATTCTAATGGACTCTGTGTGTCATGGGCTGTGTCCGGGAATTCCATACAAGACTTAAGTCCATTATTGCTCTAAGGGAGTGGAGAGAGATCAAGAGTGAAGTGGACTTGATGCTCTTGCACAGGACCCGAGTTCATTTCCAAGCACCCACCTCTGGGATCTCAACTGTCTGTAGATTTA
>JAOBRD020856598.1:0-13014 GCA_027575215.2 Hydrozoanthus sils | reverse complement strand
GAGGGGGGCTTTTTAGAGAGGGGGGCTTATTAGAGAGAGGGGCTTATTAGAGAGACTGGCTTATTAGAGAGGGCGGCTTTTTAGAGAGAGGGGCTTATTAGAGAGAGGGGCTTATTAGAGCGAGGGGCTTATTAGAGAGAGGGGCTTATTAGAGAGGGGGGCTTTAAGAGAGGGGGGCTTATTAGAGCGTTAAAGGTAATTATTTTTCAAAATGCTAAGTAGCAAAAGTTACATTAAAAGATCATTGTGCAATCCGTTTCAAATGTTCCAGGCTCACTTCCGACCCAACTTTTCAAAAACTGCTGTAATGGATGAGGGAAACACCATATAGCATTGATTCGATCCAATTTGTCGCGAGTTCTCACAAACAATTCATTGAAATAATCAGGTCTACTTCAATTACTGAGTATACAAGTACTAACCGGAAGTTTTACCCAGGCGTGGCTGTGGTTGCCTTGAAACTGATACCGGGACTAAAGCTGATTGACTGGACGTCATTGTTGGCACGTTTTGCGCCGTTGTTATGGCAACAACAGGTTGGGCACCTGGTAAACTCGTGACGGACGACACTGGTCGAACATTAAGAGTAACTGTTCCATATTGGACGGGGTTGGCCTGAGGGAAAGGAGTCCGATGTATTCCGTCATAAGGATACGCACCGCGGAAAACACTTGGTTTGAACGGAACGGGAACAATTTCTCTTCCTTGAATATTGTCGAGCACACCTAAGGGGGTAAATTAAAGAAGTTCTGGAAAAAGGATATGCATACAACAGTTTTAAACAATTGAAAAAACTTGACAAAGTCCAAATGTTAAATTGCTGATTTGGGGTCTTAAAATCTCAGTTTTATTTCAGCTCTCTAAAGATGTGCTTAAGCCCATAAGGCTACTTACGGATCGACCGTTCCAACCTCGTGCCCAGGTAAAAGAGTCTGGGTACGAGCTTGTTACTGCATCCCGAACATGGTCGATTGCAGTCCTTCGACCTTTTCCAGACGCAAACGCAATGCAATAACCATATAAAAACGATGGGGTTTGGTGTATAAACTTTGTAACAAGTACCAAATTAAATCTCAACACGGCTTTTAACAGTCAACGTGAAAGTGTACTTACCGAGAATCTGTTCTGGCGCTTTTGTTGTCGACTACAAACAAAGATACAACAGTGAAAAACGGAGAAAATGACTAATTAAAGACAAGTATTTGTCAAAGACCAAACATCTTATTTTATTTAGACAAAATGAAGTTGAAATATTAACAACAGACATACTACAGCTGAAGTAGTGATTAATGTTTGTTTCGTTTCAGTATAGCTTTTGTAAAAACTAGGTAGTTGAAATAGTTGTGTTTCAGAGTTAAAAGTATATTTTATTATTTGAATGGTATTTAAAGGCTTCAAAATAGTTGTAAAACATGTGAAACACGGATATGCTTGAAACACACGTTAATTAAAACATGTTTGCTACGAAATATAACCCTACCCCGGTAATACGACCACCCCGTTAATACGACCACTTTATTTTGGCCCGTTGGTGGTCGAATTAACGGGGTTCCACAGTACATAGAAACTGAAGATACGTACAGGTGGCGCATAAAGTTGTTGATCAATGTTGGTAGACACATAATAATTAGATAGAAGTTACTATGACTGCATGAACATGTAAAAACATCAAAACGCAGATTTATAACAATACTTACTGATTGAAGAAACGAAGACGATGCAACTTCTTCAATGAAATTAGAAGGGACAAGTCCAGCTCGTCCTTTGGAAACGAAAAAGAAAGTTCAAGAACGTCATCAATTATTTTATTTTAAGCAACATATTAAGATTTTGAGAATAATAAAAATGTTTCGGAGTTTTTTTATAAATTCAACTAGTAGACCAACTCAACTACTAATTACGGGCTTTAAGATAGCAAGCTGGGCAAGATTTTTATGTTGGAGACAACCTATTAGTGGAGGCAGGTCAGTGAGTTTCGTGCTAAGAAAGGCCTTAAAGAGAGTTGACAAGACTCATAGGAACATGAAAAAACAATTAGTTTGACCAAAAGCTTGTACGTAATAACTGTCCATAGAAAGATTTGGCAAGTGCTAATCAAAAGATCCAAGACACCATCACAAGCAAAAGTTTAACACAAGAGATGAATTACATGAACGGAGCCCCGATCTCAATGGCAAGCATGGATAGTTGGAGTGAATTCTTTGATATTGGTGAACTCTTAGATATGGGTGAATTCTTAGATATGGGTGAATTCTTGGATATTGGTGAAGTCTTGGATATGGGTGAATTTTTGGATATGGGTGAATTCTTGGATATTGGTGAATTCTTGGGTATTGGTGAATTCTTGGATATGGGTGAAATATTAGATATGGTTGAACTCTTGGATATGGGTGAATTCTTAGATGAGTGAATTCTTGGATATGGGTGAATTCTTAGATATGGATGAATTCTTGGATATGGGTGAATTCTTAGATATTAGTGAATTCTTAGATATCAGTTAATTCTAGAACAAGGGTTCATATTTAGGTGGAAAATATATAGGACAATTTGAAGTAAAACAAGGCGAAAGCATTCAGTTCAAGAAACTGGTAGATACAAAAATACAATATCTTCTTCAGGTAATGAGTGTAAAAATCATACGGAACAAATACTTGAAGCAAGAAGTTACTTAAATAAGAATGGTTTACCGTTAGCTTGTGTACTAGTTAAAGTGAATCGATCGTTAGAAATCCTGCGAGTAGATGGCAGCCAATCAAACGAAAAAAGCATTTTGTCAGGAACCTCTTAAAACAGCTACAGATTTCATAAGAAAAAACAAAGCTAACTCTTTTGAGTACCCTTGGAACTTAAGATTTCAGTTAAAGACAATATGAAAGATATGGGGATGTAGTTAGCAAACTCGTCGCTTGTCCAAAAAAGGCAGTCTGCTTCCTTACATCAAGACAGGTTTAACGAAATTAATCTCTTAGCAAATCTCACCATCCATCTCAGCCTTGAAGTAGCCATTAGGATCCATGTCACCGATAACAGTAAGAATATCACCTTTCTTGAAAGCCAGCTCCAGCTCTGGTCTGCCTGTAGTACACGACTGGTAAGGGTTGTAGTCATACAGTGCTACAAAGCACTGCCTCTGAGGTTCGGAACCTGCATACGACGTGCCCACCGACATTGTACTATGACCACTTGACATGTTATCTGGCTTTGAACTCTGAGAATCCGAAGGAATAACGGTAACTACACGAAACGCTCAACAGCAAAGACAAGAGATCTGCTTCCAAACCCAAAATCTCGAGTTAAAACTGTGGCTCGGTCGAGCGACTGTCTTTCCCGCTAAAATTCACTCAGCTTTCCATCCTTCCGAGGTACATCAATTGAATACCTGCATTTTCGCACACCCTCACCAAAGTCATCATCCTCACATATGTAACCGTTCTCGCTCTAGCTATCACCTCTACGACTGTCATCATGATCACCTTTGTAATCATTCTCACATATGCCACCACTCTCATTAAAACCTTGATCTCTACGACTGTCATCATCATTCCTGTAATCAACCTCACATACGCTACCATCCTCAGTACAGCCATCATGCCTACAACTACTATTATCCGAATTTTTGAAATCAGTATTTACATTCCCAAAGACTATCATCACTGCCTTCACGATACCTTGTACCATCATTTAAAAAAATTCATCACTACCATCAATATTGTCAACCTTTCATCAGATTTTCGTCTGTTGTTTTGCACGAATAAACTAACAGCGCGTATGAAATAAAATGGTTTTGTTGTAACATTTAAGACCAAAAGCAAATTAACTTTTACTACTGCAACAGGCCTTATTAATATTATCAATACGGTTATCATTCAGTGTAATCGTCACCATTTCTAGAAACACGTAAAACTTAATGTTTGAACTTACATGTGGGCTTACGTCGTTGAAGGCCTCGTACGGCTCTCTATAAGGGTCCCCGGGAGAGTTCCTTAACTCTTCACTCTTGATTCTCTCATTACTGAGACGTGCAATGTTGTCGTCCACTTCCTCAACAAACAAACTAGGCACAAGACCTCTGACACCGTTCAGTTCCCCTTCATAGTAACCGTTTAGATCCATCTCGCCAAATATGGTCAACTGAACTCCTTTTCGCAGAGCGAGTTCAAGTTCTGGATGGCCTGTCGTGTTGGATTTGTATGGATCATAATCGAATAGGGCCACATACGGCTTGGATGAGGATGGTCCACGGGAAGATCCTTTCTAGAATAGAATAAGAAACCAAAATTGGATAAATTGTGTTTACAGTTTATCTGTGAGCAAAAAATCTGCAAAAAATCCATTCGGCTTGTTCCCATAACAGCAGAGATTTAAAGTACATAAAATTTCAAACTGAACACTGTTTATAATTCATCAATTTGATTCTTGGCAGGTTTTGCATGTACAATGACGGCTATTTAGCAAAGTTATCCAAGGACAAAGCTACTTTGATTGAGTTATATTACAGACCTAGGAATATCAGATGTCAAAATGTGAAACAACTTATTTGCAATCGACTTGCTCCGATGAAGTGTTAACGCTCGAAACGCCATCTCCTTAAAAACTTCCTACAGTGATATTCAAAACTACGAATTTTTTAAATTGATCACATATTAACTACTGTACTTAATCGCTGACGCACTGAACAGTTCTTTTAAGAACTAGTTATCGTCAAAATCAGGAAAATAATAGATTTTAGAATTCAATACTTTGGTCATAACTCCAGCTTTTCGCCCTTAACTCTATAAATTGACAACCAGAAAAACAACTATCCCTTACTAATTAGCAGCTATTATGTCCGGAAAAGTATAAAAAGGTTGGTTAAGTGAGGAGGATTAAGGTGCGGCTCCACCAATCTTACAAAGATCTCCTGTTTACAAAAAAGTAGTTATACCTTTATTTTCCGCTTTTGATCGCTGGCTCGAGGTGACGTTCTGACTTTCTCATTCAGCTTTGATTCAATTAAGTCCTGAGAAGGAGGCGCAGTAAACTGTTAAAAAGCGTTGAAAAATCGAACTGATTTTGTTAGTGTACCTAAAATTATCGAATCAAAGGGTTACTATCTCGTAATTTATATAGATATTGCAATCAACAGGAGTAGCTGAGGACTCCTGGTCCCCTGCAATATAACGAGAGTAAAGGAGAGAGGCTGAAAAGGACTTTGGGTGGAAAACATTCTCTTATCGACAAGTTCTTGTGCTTGTCTGGTACGATAACTAAAAGCAGATTAACGGCTTAACATCTTGTACACCGACGGTGCCATGAAAGAAAACTGCACAAATTTTCAGTCTTCAGCTAAAAACTGGTCCAAAGCTTGATGCTTGGAAAACTATAAAGCAAACACAGCGTCCGTAATTATAAAAAGACACACTCTATAAACGTCCAACTAAAAAGAAGTTCTGAAATCCAAAAAAAGGCTTACCTCCGCCTTTCTGGGCTTTAACGCCTTCTCGTATTCGCTTTTCCTGGCGAACTTGACGTAGGACTCAGGCGAGGAGTAACCATAGCTACGGATCTTTGACAGATCGTCAAGGGTTGAGGTGGCTATCGAGTGACGTAACTCACGAATTTCGTCATTAAGTTTATCAATTAACCCGTCTTTTTCCTTGCAGGCCTGCTTGAGTAATGCTGTTTTAGCCTTGAAGCACAAAGAAAAAGTATTCGACTTCTTTTATCGTCAACTTTTCCTCATTAAGCGTATCAATAAAACAATCTCACAGTCCTGCTACATGATGTTTACTAGATATGATACAAACAAGGTAAAAACCAATGATAGGGCTTGTCTTACTATCTTTCTGACCCTCTTTCGTGACTCTCTTCCCTCAAATCATGCCTGAACCTCTTTCCCGACCCTTTTTTCTAACCCTCTTTCCTCATCCTGTTTCCTAAGCCTCTTCGATTCCCTAATCGTCTTTCCTAATCGTCTTTCCTTATCATCATTTCTGACCCTCTTTCTCATCATCTTTCCTAACCTCTTTCTTGACCCTCTTTTCTTATCCTCACTCCTAACCCTCTTTCCCGACCCTTTTTCCTACAATGTAGCTATACTCCAGATTCTTTTCAAGGTACATTGAAATCGAACGACAAAAAGTGTTCGGATTGTTATCGGTGCATTTCCATCGATTAACTTTTCAGCAAAAATCAAGTTTCTCCTTAAAACAACTGCATAACCAGTTTTTTTTTTTTAAAAGAGGAAAAAGTAAAACTTCAGAACCTTGAAGCAGTTACTGACCTTAAGGGTGGGAACTTGCATTTCGGCATCATCCTTCAAACGGGTTAACTCAGCAACCTTTGGATGAAGAGAAAAACAACCACTTTACAAGTTTCTCGTAAATACATTATAGGAAAATTGGCACCGTGAAAAGGATTATAAGAGGCAGAAAACACACCTGTTCAATCACCAACCCCCTTCCCTAAATCACAAGGAACAAATGCATCAAGAACAAAACACTGTGGCTTCTTCACACTTCCCCAGCCATGGAAAACAGGGCTTTTAATTCTCTTGAAAATCAAAAATAAAAACAGCGCCCCCTCGTCAACGCTACCCACAACCACAACTATTTGATACACTCTTTGGAACCCCCTTTTAAATGGAATCTCTTTTGAATGAAGCCCCTTTCGATCGAATCCCTTTCGGAATAAAACCCCCTTTTTAATGGAACTTTCTTTTGATTGGAACCCTTTTTAATAAAGCCTCTTTTGAATGGAAGCCCCTTTTGAACAGCACCTGGCTTTGCACTTCAGTGTTTTTTATTATCTTATATGTTCGTGCTTAAGTACACAAAAAAATAGATGGAGAATTATTAATAATCCAACTCGAAAAACGTAAAATAAAAAATTGATAACATTAAACTACATATTCTACAAAAACTAAAAAAAATTACACTTGTTCACCAAGTGAATGAATTCAAAAGTAATTTAGCCGAAAATAATAATTTATTGCTTACAACAACACAACTGCTTTCGTTTTCTTGCGGTAGCAACACTTCATAGAAAAGATTTCTGTGGAAATTAACTGACCCTAGAGTGCCTTTACAAAATTTATGCTGTGTCATTTTCATAACTATCTTAAACAACCACAACACTCCCTGGTCATAGCTGTAGTCATAGGCAAAGACACAAAAAAAGTCACAGTTAAAAACAGGCACTGCTGGTCACGGCCAAAGCTGAAATCATAATCAATCAAACCACAGCGCCAGTCACAGCAATAATCATATTCAAAGACAGGCGAAATACATTCTTTGGAACAGTCACACAATCATAACCGTTATCATTTATAAAATAATTTCGATAATACGCGCGCTCTGATTGGTCGAGGACCATTTTCGAAATCTGGATGGAAATCATCATTTGTTATTATTTTATAAAAGCTTTAGAATACATTTTCCGTGTTTCCATACTCTGTTGGAAACACTTGGGATTGTTGGGGGAACACTCGAAAACAGTTTGAATCACTCGCTTTTAGCTCGTGATCCAAACCTTTTCTTGCGTTCTCCGAACAATCCAACAGAGTATGGAAACACGGAAAATATATTCTAAAGGTATTGTCAAGTCTCACCTTCAGTCTAAGGGTATGAAATCCTTCCTCTAGCTTCACCTGATCCCTGCAAAGAAGCGTCGCAACATAAAATGACGGGATTCTGAGGCTGAGTCGATGGCTTCTGATGCTGTCCATCAAATCGAGGCTGATTCCCAATCTCGTCAGGCAAAAGTTAAGGAAAACAAGCTCTTCTTTCGTACGATGTTTAGTGAACTTGTGGTCGATCAAGTCGAAGCTAGTTCGTCAAAAATCTTAGTACAAAAAGCTCGCTTTTAATCACTTGAGAAAATTTTATAAATTCCTCAAGACTCATGACTGATGTCTAAAACGTCACAAAACAGTCTAGCAAGGTCTTTTAAGAGTTTTGTGCAAGACTCATAATTGATGTCTTCAACGTCACAATGCAGTCTAGCAATGGAATACCATCAAAAAGGTCTTTTAAGAGTTTTACACAACAAAAAAATTGTTTTTTTCGCAGTTTCTGTTGTAACCTAGCTTTTATGAGATAATTCGAAAAATCCTTTTTGGAAAGAGAGTGCAGTTTCTAAAGAAACTTCTTTCAAAGCTCTTGTTCACATGCTTCTTGTCGTGAACAAAAGGATGTTTTCTCATGTCCTTGATCAAGGTTAAAAGCGATCAGAATAGAATGCATACTGAAAAGGATTTGGTAGACCTTTTCTAAATTTAAACTGATTCTTGAAATGTTGTTGATGCGATCTCAAGTGAATGCAGCACAATGATATGATGGCCAGCAACAGATAAAAATAAAAAGGAATTAACACAGCTTACAACCAATTTACTAACAAATCAAAGCAAAAGTAACATAAATAAATAAAAAAACGTAATATAATATTAACAGTAATATCAATGATGATAACACAAATATACTCATAACGAAGATCGATGAAAATGGTAATGGCAATAACAATAACAATAACAATAACAATGATAACAATAACAATAACAATAATAAAAATAATAATAATGTAAATTTAAACCATCCAACTTAATTTACTCTTGCTGGTACTAAATTTCAAACTTCAATCCAAAACTTTTTCCAAAGAAACGTCTCGCACAGGAGGTAATCTTCAGGTGAGACCAATATCCCCTCTACTTTACCATTGTTGTCTAATCGCTCCATTCAAAATGACAAATTTTGAAGCAAAGGTAAAAGAAAAAGTGCTGTGCCTAAACAGCAACCATACGTCGCATGACACGGCCAAAAAGCGGAAGAATGGCACTAGCTATGCAACATAAACAAGATTAAACAAAAACAGCCAAAGAGTATGTACTACGACAAAGAGAAATGCAGTTTTTAGCAGTTTTTAAGGATTGTTAGAAACATGAGAAATAGTGCAAAGACTTCAAATGCAGAGACGAGAAACATCCATCGTGCGTGCATGTTGTATTTTTTAGACCATACACAGAGGGACAGGACAAAAGAGCTGCTATTGGCTAAGTGCTGTGCACTAGTCTCTCTCGGTCCTCCTGTCTTGTGCCAATCTTCAAGTCTTCATTTTTCTTAGAAAGTTAACGTCCAACCTATGGTTCTCAAAATATTTGGTCTGGCATCGAATATTCCTGCAGCGCCGATACTAAGTAGCTTCTTAAAAGAGAAAACTAGGCGATTACAAAACATAGGAGAACAACAATATTAAACACGTTAAGTAATAAAAGAAACCAGAGGAACAACAACTGTGGTAGTCTATGGATACGTTCCAAAGACGATCTGTGAGTTGATCAAAATAAGTTGTGTTCAAACCACAAACAATAACAAAACATTGCCTCATGAATTATATCTAAACGACCCTGAGGAGAAACGCTTTATGTGTTCTACGAACCGCGTTTGTTAATAGAGGTTTGTAACGACACATACACAGCAGAACAACGAAGGATAAATTTTATTAGAACTGTTTACTTTTTTATACTTCTATTAAATGTGAAGCGAAGGTAGACTGTTTTCATACTGAGAAATCTAGCTACGAGCGCATTTCGATCCTTTTTCAAAAGAGATACCCAAGTTTACAAAAAGCAGGACTCCTGATAATGTATGTAAGACACATTTGAAAGGCAAGGCAATGAAGCAAAGCAGAAGGCTTCGCAAAAAGAAAATGGAACAGGTCAATCAAGAAAAACTTTCCTTTCCATCTTAAGACACCAAGGAGATGATAAAGGCATACAACAGGATAAACAAACCGAGCAACTTCATTTAAATCAGTATCGTTGCCAGGTACTTTTTTGTAATGCCCAGCCGTAGATTGGCACCCCCTTTTGGGAAATACACATCCTTACTTCACGTTGCCTCATTTATGACGTTTTCGGTGAAAGCTGCCAAGCGAGAATCTTTTCTGCTTACCGTCAGACTTCTCCGGTTCTGTACCTGATTCAGGCCTGTGCGAGGGTGGAAAAGAGAGAAGAAGAAATTTCTAGTACAAAGAAATGAGATTAAGGGATGTAGAAAGTACAAACGAACGAACTGTAGCTACACAAGAAAACGGTTCTTCACCCTGTAAATTGTTCAAACCACAGCGTGTTCTAAGTATGCATACAAAATAAACAAGAAATACGAGAAAAAACATTAAAGAGTAAAGAAAGAACAGCGGTATCTTAAAACTGGAAACCAGTCTCTGACGTCACATTTATTGGCTCAAAGTCCTTATGTTTAACAAACCCATAAACGTAAAGTAACTACAGGCAGTTAGCTGTCAAACTGAACAAAGGCGCCAGTTTGGAAAATGGAAAAGAGAAGATTCTTGACTCAGTACAAAAAAACCGCAGGGTAGAAAGATAGGCACACATACTTTTCTGTCCAGGTAATTGCTTTCACATTGGTACACAACACACCTATACTTTTATCCATAATAATTGTTTAATTTCTTAAAAAGTCCACCTGCCTTTCTCGTGTAGCCCGACTGTTTGTACCATGTTACCTATTTGTACTACTTACCTATTTGTACCATGTTACCTGTTTATATCAATCTTTAATTGGCACAAAAATATAAAAGTTTACACTTTTTTATGTTGAAGTTGTGATACCATTGTACCATGTTACATGCTTGTATCATATTACCTGTTTGTACCAAGTTACCTGTTTGCACAATCTTATCCTTTGTACCACCTTACCTGTTTGTACCAAATTACATGTTGGTACCATCTTACCTGTTAAGGTCCTGAAGCTCTGCCACCAAGTTTTCCAGCCTGTTTCGCTCCTGTGATACGTCACTTAGCCGTTTTTGAAGCTCGTCACGCTCGGCCTGCATCTTGTTGCACTGGGCCTGAACAAAATTCCTCTCGTGCAAAGCATCATGGGCTCTGTTTTGGTTCTCTTTGAATTCTTGCTCAAGCTCGGCGAGCTGGAGGAATTTAATGGCCTTGGTTAGATCAACTTGCAAGCTCAAGCTTTCCATCAACAGTTTAACACACAGCATAATACATAGCTTACAGTAAAGAACCAATCAATGTTGCCGATGTGGCTTGCTATGGTACGAGGCAAGACATTATGGTACGAGGTGCCAGACCTTAATATATCGTATGAGGTGCCAGACCTTATTATGGTACGAGGTGTCAGACCTTATTATGGTATGAGGTGCCAGACCTTATTATGGTACGAGGTGCCAGACCTTATTATGGTACGAAGTGCCAGACCTTATTGCGGTACGAGGAGCCAGACCTTATTATGGTATGAGGTGCGAGGCCTTATTATGGTATGAGGTACCAGGCCTTATTATGGTATGAGGTGCCAGACCTTATATAGGGCTTCTATCTGCTACTAGCCATGTTAAAAAATACATGCTGTACACGATCTGCTCGACGGGCATCAATTTTTGTTACGTGAACGTATAAGTACATTGTGAAAAAAGAATGAATTGCATAGATCATCGACCATTTTGTTGTGTACTATCAGGTAGTACCTACCTCGAACAAACTAACTTCTCTTACCTACCCTTTTAAACAGTTCACTTACAGATGATGCGGTTGAAACCGACTGAGAATGCGATGATCCGCGAGGTCGAAAGACAAGTTAGTAGTTAAGAAACTCAAAGAATGTTGTGGCTTGTAGAAAACAACAAGCGATAGGCGTTTGTTAGTTCAACGTATGAAACAGGAAAAATAACCATGCCGTGCGCAAAGGCTTAATAGGAAGTTAACTAAAGTAGGAAGGGAACCGTAACAAACAAGTAATATACCAAAAACATACCTATAACAGAAGTAAAGTAGAAGTAAAATATTCATGGAAGAGGCAGGATAGCGGTCAATAATTATAGGGATGATAAAGATGAGGCCAAGACTGTGAAATGATGAACTATAACGTTGAATGATGATCTAGTTTAGGTATCTTTGTCTTAATCCCGAAGCTAGTATTGAATTTATTAGTGTCAACAATAACTGAAGACGATAACAGTGATGACTGATACAATGACAACGAAAAATGGTACCATCAGTATTACGGTCTTACTATTGAGAATAACGTTAATATTACATGTTTAATTATCTCCATTATAATGACAATATCTGGTGGCCGTGAAAAAATGATTTGCACGACAATAGTTGGCAATGAATGTTACACTGAACGGTGATGGTGAAGTCGAAATAATAAGGAACAACCCGTTTCTTTCCTTTAGGCTAGAGGCCACGGTGTTGCGCTTGTATGACATAAAAATCAACTCAAGTGTTAATGTGCTGACTAATGGTAACGAAAAACGATGAGTAATGGTAATTGTAAAGACGACAACAAATAATTTAATTACCTTAGTGGTGAGACTGGCGTTGGTTTTGCAAATCATGTCGTATCTGGTCTCCATGTCCTCCTGATGCATCTCCATCATCTTGTTATTCCTCAAAAAGTCGTTCCGTTCATTCTCCACCTCTCTCCCCTTCCTCAATAGCTCGTCGCGCTGCTGCTCAACGATCGTCAGTTTCTGCAACAGTTCATCCCTCTCTTTCTCGACGCTCTCAAGATCTTGGAGTTGATTCTAAACAACAACGACGCATATCATAACTTAGCTTAAGATTTCTTTCTGCTTTGCAAGGTAGAGACCCGGACTGAGTTGGAGCCAATTCTTAAGGTTACACAATAGTTTGAGCGGTGTTTGCGGTTAATTGGGCATATCTCTGTTATTTGCAGAGGCAACCCTATAAAACTATACATCGTTAAAAAGCTTATGAAATTCTCTAAATCGCTGCCTAAATTTTATGTTATAATTTTAAATAACTAAAGAGAATGAACGCCTTGTTTTCCGACCTTTGTGTTCCCCTTCCGGAGTTCCAAGTCAGTCCTACTGCGTTTGATGGCACCAATTATTACATTTTCACATTTGACACTTTTTGTAGTCCAAAACTGTGTCAGCGTTTTTTGAAAAGACGCTTTGTTCGTATTTTACAGCCAAAACCCCAAAAGAGCACTTTCTAAATCAAAAGCTGCGGTGCTTTATCTTGATAGATTA